>JBBBDQ010000951.1:690000-772500 GCA_037127315.1 Ascarosepion bandense
AAAAGTAATTGGGAACATCGAGAAATGAATAATAAAATCAACTGTCAAAGTTACAGCTCATTTCTTACATCTTTCAGTCACAATATGCGAAAGATTACCTGTGAGTATGAACGGATTTTATTTCAAATAAGCAATGTTTTGAAATTTATTAATAACACACACACACACACACACACACACACACACACACACACACACACACAGATTGAATAAATTACGAACGTATTACGTAATGTGCACCTGATGATTGCGTCACGCATGAAAATTTGAGTCGCGCCATCGACTTAGAGATGATATTGAGCCCAGTTTCATTAACACCTGAATAATATTTTGATACATGTGTGTATTCACATAATTACACACACACACACACACACACACACACACACACACACACAGACACACACACACACACACACACACACATATATATATATATATATATATATAAGTAAATATATTATTGTGTGTGTGGGTCTTCCAGCGAAAATGACAGACAATGTACATTTTGATGTTTTATTCTCTTTAACTTGCATGCAATCAATGGATTATCTTTGTTTCTTGTTGATGCAGAAACGTTTCGCACAAATGTCATGATAACAAGATTTACTTTATTTTAAAACAGTTTTTACCTCTTTGATAACTTACATGATATAAAAAATAACATCCGTAGGAAAGACAAAATATTTTTCCCATAATTTCAAAATCTGTATCAGGTGTCTTCGTTTTATTCGAAGTTGTTCTTCTGTGGTGACTTATCTTACGTCATTAAAATAACGAACGTCTGATAAACACTAAAAGCAATGCTAATTGCAGGCACGGAAAGGAACCTACAAGAGTGGAGAGTGACAAAAAAGGACTACAAAAAAACTTTAAGAAAACTGAATGCATGGTTGAAAAAGGTGCTACCCAAAATGCCAAATACAGGTGGGGGATATCAGAATCAAACAAGTACAAAAATTTAAATACCTAGGAAGTGTTCTAACAGGAGATCGAAAGTGCGACACAGAGATCCGAACGCGAATTGGCATGGCAAAGGACACATTCCAGAAGCTGAGTAACGTATTAACACACAGGAAATTTTCACTAGAAACAAGGAAAAGAGTGCTGGATTGCTATGTGATGTCAGTTCTTTAATACGGCAGCGAATACTGGACAATATCATCGAAAATGAGGACAAAACTTGAAGCAGCGGAAATGTTGTTCTACAGAAGGATGCTGCGGATATCGTGGACTGAGCATTCAAGCAACGATAAGGTGTTGGAAAGAATGGCAACAAAAAAGAAACTAATACTGAGCATCAGGAAGAGATAGCTGAAGTTCTTGGGACATGCAATGAGGAAGGAGAGCCTGGAGAACCTGATACTGGCTGGCCAGATAGAAGTAAAAAGAGACGGAGGAAGGCAGCGGATAACATAACAGGTGGATGACGGAACGGGGGTTGTGAGGTGTAACAGGAGCAAACATACTAAGAGCCACAAGGGATTGGGAGACGTAGAGAACCATGATCGCCTACGTCCTGAAGAGACAGGCCACAGAGAAGAAGAAGGAATTGTGGATGTACAAATATTACTAACGCCATCTAATTACAAACAATGGACAATGATTTTGGACAAGAAAATATTAATTCCATATTTTCAAAACCTGAAACAGGTTTCTTTATTCTTTTTTTAGGCTATTGTTTTTTCTCGATTTGGCCAATTACCTAAAGTCGATAAAAATTAAATCCTTGATATAAAACCAAAATAACTAAAACGTGAGAAAGAAGCATGTTGCAAACGATTTGTCAGATCTTTAGTTCTGTGGAACATTGATAAACATCTTTTCTGGAAAAATAATTGAGAAAAAGTTGCTCGCGATTGCCTTTAGATTTTCCTATTGTCTCTCGTCTTAATTTGCTGCCTTTGTTCTGTCGTTAATTAGACAGGAACACTGCCGAACTGGCGGTTTTGAAGTGTTCTTAAGACCCAGCACGGCGACTCGGGGGATATGAAATAACGCCTAAGGCCAAAGTATCGCAGTTCTTCTGATGCCATATCGAGTCTTACTCAAAATGGATTATTGAATCGTATTTATACACATGTAATTCATTAAGAGTGATTCACATTTTCTTGGTCATTGTTTTCCTACCGACCGCTCTAAGTTTTCGTCTCTGCTTTGTATTAATTCACTAATTTACGTCTGTTCATTTTTTATTTTTTATTTTCTTTGTTCTTTGCTTCTCTTGATTTAGTTTCTCCACACCTGGTTCGTTTTTGTCTTTCTTATCGCATATAACCGTGCATAGATCGCATTAATAAATCTAAAATTTAAAATCTCAAACTAGACAACTTCTTATGTGGTTAAATTGTCACCATATTATATTTAAATCCCACGCATGCAGGCTGTTTTTTTTTTTCTATTTTTGCTGAGTGCACACCTAAGTAAAATCAGTTGGGAAACAATGAAAAACAGACCACCATGATGCAATTCACTACATCATAAATAGCATCCTGTACTGCTTGGAATTCGTGCCGGAACACCCACCACGAATATTTAAGTGTGTTTGCTCATTAATCGGAGGACAGTTCAGTGGATTCCGAGAGTGTTAGATGAGTCTAATGATAATTATGAATATCAAACAGGTCGGAAAAATTACTCTGATCGTTCTGATAAGAAAAGAGCTTCCGAATTTGTTGGTGAGGACCTCGGACTCAACACAGAGGTTTACATAAAGTGCTTTGAGAAGGAAGTACTGCCCTAGGTCAAGAGGGTGGCTCAGAGAATACATTGTGTCTAGCGACGGGACACACAAGCAGTCATGGCTCTAAGACAATTTCTGCGACTATATAGCACTTTTCATCTGACTACCTAACACTCCATATTGCAACATCCTTGATTATTATGTGTGAAATGCAGTTGAGAGAGAGAGAGAGAGAGAGAGAGAGAGAGAGAGAGAGAGACCAGCAAAACTCTTTATAACATCAAAGATGAACTGAATATAAAGATTATGGCAACCTGCACCAACTAAAACAAGGAGACCGTTCAAAAGAGATGATAGAGATGTCGAAGTCATCAGGAGATACTGGTTGAAGCCAATGGTTTTTTTTATTGAATTAATTGGAGTAGATAGATCTATCTATCGCCCGGTTTAAACGCCACCTACGTCTATTGAACAGGTGAAGAGGCTCATCCCTTGTTCCCTGTTTAGGATGTGGTTTCCGGCTTTCTCTTTTCCAATCTTCTCACTTTGGTTTTTTTTTTTCATCAATTGGAGTAGATAGATCTATCTATCGCCCGGTTCACACTCCACCTACGTCTATTGAACAGGTGAAGAGGCTCATCCCTTGTTCCCTGTTTAGGATGTGGTTTCCGGCTTTCTCTTTTCCAATCTTCTCACTTTGGTTTCTTTTTTTTCAATTGGAGTAGATAGATCTATCTATCGCCCGGTTCACACTCCACCCACACCTATTGAACTGGTTAAGAGGCTCATCCCTTGCTCCCTGTTTAGGATGTGGTTTCCGGCTTTCTCTTTTCCAATCTTTTCACTATTACGTAGCCCTCTGCACATCAGTGGCGTTACCGCCTTGTCCGGGGTGATACGATTAAAAAAAAATTTACTCTTTAGTATTCCAAAATATTTTTGTGTAATTTTGGTAAATGCATCTGTTAAAATGAGATATCAGTATTATTTTCAGTTTTACGTAATTTAGTCAACAATCGCACTAAGCACATAGTATAGTGGGGTTAAAACTGTGTTTTATAGATTAGAATTCGATAGTAACAGGATGTGCGCGTGGTTTGATTGATGGCTGCTCGAAATTAGAAAACCCATGTTCGAATTTCAGCCGAGTTCTATATTCAAATACACGTAAGTAACCTTGTGACAGCACTGACTCCAGCTCTTGTTTCTCCAGCTAAGGGTTAAATGGTATGACTTTATCTGGTAAGTAATTATCACCAAAAATCTTTAATGAAGAAAGAAATTATTTTACATTCGAAATTTTTTCAGCTGAAAATAGCCCACGAAGTATTGATATTGCCGTAAAAGAAACTCAATTGACCACTCGACTATGAAATTTTAGGTAAGCTCGAATTATACTGAAAATCACCATAACAAATTTCCCGGAAATCAATTGTTTTCATGTAGATATGTAGATATTTAGGTTGTCTGGACTATTGCCATTATCTTTATTGCTATATTCCTGACGTTTCAGCTGTTGTACACTCCAGTCTTCTTCTGGATTTAAACGTGGGAATTTTGAACCAAATTCCTTTGTTTAATCTACTGGGATGCCTTGTTCTAGTTCTACGTGCTTTGCTTTTTTTTTTTAATCATTTCATCCCGAGCAAGGCGGAAACGCCACTGATGTGCAGGGGGTTACATAAATGTAAAAATATTAATTAGAAAAGAGTGAGGAGTACAAGCTAGTTAGAAAGGAACAATAGAAAGCAGGTGCGATGACATATACATAGGTGGAGAGAAAGGGAAGGTTATAAAGGGGTGGGGAGAGAGCTAGAGTCCAGTGGTTAGTAGATGAGTATTGACTTTGCATTTAAATTTCTGGAGGTTGTAGCCGTCAGGAAAGCAAGAATACGGGAGCGAGTTCCACAGGCGGGAAGTGCGAGAGAAGAAGCTGCAGGAGTAGAATTGTCGTTTGCATTTGGCTAACCTGACTGTGAATGGGTGGGACCCAGTTGCCAGTCTGGTTGCACGAGTAAACACCTGTTGAGGAGGCACCAGTGACTTAAGTTCGTCCGAGCAGAAGCCATGAAAGTATTTATAGAACAGACAAAGGGAGGCCACATTTCGACGATGGGGAAGTGGCTGCAGTCGAGTGCTTATTTAGATATCTCAGTTTAAGTTATTTTCCTTTACTAATTCATCTCTCCGGGTTTTTGTTTAACTCGACTGTAATTAGGTATTGAACTCACAATTGGATTACTTCAACAATCTATTCTAGTGGATGAATAAAGGTTCGAAACTCCAACGTATATCACCTGAAGAAGACATAAATGTTTTGAATATGACAACAATAGTCCTAAAAATGTAAATAGCGTAAATAGTTACAATACCTCTTCTCAGAAATATAGACAGATCCTTAAAGATCTGTCAGTTAAGTGCAATACGTGATACACGCTTTGGGCGATCATGTCTCGAAAGAGACATAACTGACTTGACAGAAGATTATCCCGCAGTAGGTTGCTATTGATTTCGACAGGATTCGAACCTGCGAACATATCGGAAGCTACCAATTCATCTGACGCGTCTTAGATCTCACGACTACGAGTGACCAACAGTCTAAACGAAGTCAAATCAAGCTAATATAACACAATTTTAGATTCACGCAAATAACCATATCTGTACTGAAATGTATTGTAATGTCAACAAATCTAAACATGTTACGGAAATCAACGAAGATTAACGAAATGATTATAAACAACCGACAATTTCAAAATCAAAATCCTGCCAAATGACACACATTTTCTTAAAAAAAATCTATCGTAAATAATCAAGCCGGTAGAAACAAATATATATACTGTTTGATTATAAACAGAATATATACTTAAATACGAGTATTGATAAAAATAATGTTCAAACAGATAATTTCAGTTTAAATAGTGTAAGTAGTTAAAATACTCCATCGCAGAAATACATACAGATGTTTGTAGGAAAGGAGGTCATGGAGTGCACAAAACAGAAACACGATGAATTTTTTTCACAGGATTAGAAAATCATTTTCAAGATTAATTCAAGGCGAAGATAATTTTAAAAACATAATAATCATTTCTTCTTTTTCAAATAATCTTTTACAGTCAGTAACCACTTCCGTGTACTTAAAGACAGGAAAATCTCTTTAGAAACAAAGAAAAGAGTGCTGGATTTCTATGTGATATCTGTCTTTTGGAATGGAAGTGAATGCTGGACGATCTCATCAAAGAGGAAGGAGAGGCCTGAGGCAGCAGAAATTTTACAGAAAGATGCTGAGGTTGAGGTGTTAGAAAAGATGTAAACGAAAAGAAAACTGATAAATATCGCGAAGAGACAAATGGAGTTCCTGGGACACGTAATGAGGAAGAAGAGCCTGGAAATGTTGATACTCACAGGTCGGATAAATGGAAGAAGTAACAGGGGTAGGCAGCACGAGATATATTTGTTAGGTCTGAGCAAATGGTTTACGGAGCGGGGCTTGAAAGAGATACCAATATAAAAAATACTGAGAGCGACAAGAGACAAAGCCAAGTGGAAGTCCACGATCGCCTACCTCCTGAAGGGACACGGTACATGAAGACGAAGAAAGTTGAAAAACCACATATCTTAGTAGTTTTATTGCCTTGCTTTATCTATTTTTTAAGAAAGTGTTCCATGTACATTTTGGGTATATTTTTCTTTACAATATTTTATCTCTTGTTTCACTAGGAAACGTGTAACTTTTTACCCTTCCTTTTAATACCAACTTTGCTACACATTGTCACAAACACATTAGATTTATTAGTAGTTCTTATTCGTTAACTCTCCTTTCTGTATGCACTCTAAGTTTTAAAGTTCCCAAGCCTACTCAACTTTTAATTTTGCACTTCAGCGTGATGCAATGGTTAGCAAGCTTGTTTCACTAGAATCTATTAAAACTGAGTCGTGAGTACGATCCTCATTGGAGACTCCATATTTCAGGTCTTGTACTACATCTAAGCGGCACTTAGAAAATCTTAGATTGCTGCCTGTCGATTAACTTCGCCCTGAAGTTTTCTTGATATTGTCGGACTCTCTACCTTCGAGCAGAGAGTAACCCAGGCGAGGCATCGCCGAAGGGTAGAGTATCGACTGGGGAAAAGTAGATATTCAACTTTTGCCCGAGCTGCAGAGCTCGGATTCAGTCAGGTAAGTGCCATACGTGATACACTCTTTGGGTGATCATGTCTCGAAAGTGTCATGTCTAACAAGGCAGAAAATTATCCCACAGTAGGTTGTCATTGCTTTCTGCAGTAGACTGGTTGCCGACCAAAGCTATAGAACCTAATCTGTTCTGTTATTTAACCCATAACTGGAGAGAACAGACGTATTAATACGTTTCCCAAGGGTATTTGTGCGTAATTGAATGCAAGGAATTCAACTGGAATTCGAAATCGTCTCCCCGATTTGTATGGCTCGGATTACCCACAATAAAATTCTCTCAACTGGGGAGGCAGCTAAATACCTAAATATCCCATTCAGATTTTAGGTAGAAGTATTTTTCTAATTCGGGAACATGTGACTTTGAAATCTGAATGCGACTGAAATAGCGAA
The DNA here is from genome assembly GCA_037127315.1 of Ascarosepion bandense. NCBI lineage: Eukaryota > Metazoa > Mollusca > Cephalopoda > Sepiida > Sepiidae > Ascarosepion > Ascarosepion bandense. The sequence continues at coordinate 697,265 of JBBBDQ010000951.1, forward strand.
ATGTTTCTTCCAAAAACTAAGAATGGTATTGAGACAAAAGTGGTTTTGAGACAAGAGACAAGGTATCATATTCAGATTAGATCTTCAGATTAGATCGCTTGGGCGATCATGTCTCGAAAGAGACATGACTGACTGGGCTGAAGATTATCCCGCAGTAGGTTCCCAATGCTTTCTGCGGTAGACTTGTTTCCGACCAAGGCTATAGAACCCAATCTGTCCTGTCATTTAACCCATAACTGGAAGGAATAGACGGATTAATACCTTTCCCAAGGGTAAATGTGAATGCAATGAATTCAGGTGGAATTCGAACTCGGCTCCCAGATCTCTCGTTCCGAGCCGATACCCAATGCACAACAACGCACATCCTCTCAGAGAGAGAAGGTATCATATTCGGATGAGATCTTAGGTTTTCAAAAATTGAAGCTGACCAAAATTTGACCCATTTACTTTTGTTGATTATAAAACACAAGAATAGAGTTTTCTGTATCTCTTTTGAGACGAGACCGTAGGCACTTCGAATGGAAAAGACATAGCCGTCATGCGAATGTAAGGGCTAATAGCTAAAGAGTAACCAAACATTAATCGACAGCATGAGTACGGTTGATCGGTTTGAATTTGTTAATTTCAAACTTTTACACTGAATTCTATCAAAGACTAGCGAACACTTTTATTTAGCCCATAGCTTAGTGTCCGTGAAAAGATAGATTCATCCGTTTTCCCCGAGGGGGAAGGACAATTGAATACTATTATTCGGTAGGAATACAAACCCTTCCTGATTGAAGTTTCGGCCAGAATAAGGGCATAATAATACAGCATGTTCCGAATAATATTTTCATAGTTAGAATCTATCAAAGCGTTGCCTATTAAGCTACATCAAATATTTATAATTCATAACAAAGAAGACAAATGTATAATTATTTTGCGTTATCGCATATATCCTAACGCGTGAGAATTCTGATCCAGGCATTGACAGCGACACTGTTTCCACGATGTTGTACGAAGCAATTACGTTTGGATTTAGATCCTCATTCAATGTTTGCTTTTATCTGATCGCATCTTGATAGATATCACTCAGTAAATTCAAAACCTGCGTCAGAATGGTTTTCACCGCAACAATTAGTTCAATGTTAAATTGCAAATTTTCCAATAGAAGCGTTTCAAAGGCGGTATACTCTACCATCATCACAAGCCGATTGTCAAATATTTTCTCGGATACCGTTGTAAAATTTCCATTATATTTTCATCTTATTGTGAACCCTTAGAATCGCCTGTGGTCTTCCGGGACAATGCCTGTAGAAAGCCTAATCTGTTTCTTCTGTTTAAAAACTTACGTTTAATGCAAGCGAAGATGTATTTGTTTGAAAATTATTTCGAAAATATCTTAGTAGTTCTAGTACATTCTTGTCTTTTAATGTGGGTTTTAGTTGATTTTTCTCAGCTCGACATTTCAACTGTATTCATAAGAAGTGTACTGTTGCTGTCAAAAATGAGAGCAAAATATTTTAGAGAATTATTAGCTGATTCCTTCGAAAGTCATCTCTGCTGAGCCTCTGACAGGAAAGAATATATATATATTCTTTCCTGTCAGCGAAACAGGCTTGTATGTGGATGACTAATATATATATATATATATATATATATATATATATATATATATATATAAGGTGAGTCTTTATCTAAGCGGATTTTGCATTCTATTAGTAAATGTTATGTCTCTGCTAATGTTCGACTAATATTTCTTTTACTCGACCAATTCTTTCTTCCCTTCATTAGGATGTTTTACCCCCGCATCATGTCAATTCTGTTATTTATAAATTTGACTGTAGCTTTGGACACGACTACATAGGTAGAACAACTCAGCGTTTGGACTATAGAATGAAACAACATTTGCCAAGCAGGATTTTGAATCCGGCTGCAAGTAGTAGCCAATTGGTAAATACATCCAGGTTATCCATAGCACAACACGTCATAAATAGCAGGAATTGTGTTCTTGGATTGAGTGTTGACTGCTTTACTCTAATATCTAGGTCGCACTCTCTCTATTATTTGAAGGTTCTGGAGTCTCTATAAACACCAAATTCTGTAAGCATTCTCTCTGAAAACAGAGAGATTGCTTGCTAGGTTTGAATGTCATTGGACTCTAGTTCTCTTGCATTTTTCCCCTCTCATTATCATTTTATTTTCTACGCTTACATGAATTTCCAAGATATAAACTTGATAAGGTCTGGGACGAAACCGGTTGTTTACTTTAGTTTTAGTAGAAAAATGTCATCCAAATTTCGCTTATTCCTCGCTGTTATTAAGCTTGGTATTTGTTCAAATATATATATATATATATTAATTTTTTAAAAAGTATTTTTAATGAATACTCGTATTTATTTGAGTAGATACTCTGTTTATTTTTATAATCAAACATTATACTTATGTTTATCTACCGTCTTGAATAATCGAGAAATATACGTCCTCCGACAGGATTCAAATTTGTGTTCCCTAGGGAAACCGTTAATTGATCTGACCAGGACGGATTTGCAGGTAGAGAAAGGCGTCATTTCTGAGTCAAGGTTAGTTTCACAGAGAGCTAAGATGTCAGGTAACTTTACTTTGATTAAGGGTTCAACGCTACAAAAAGTTGATACGTATACCAGAGACGTTCGAGAAAAAAATGTTAATCGGTTTAAGTTATTCATGTTTATCTAGTTTAGTTTTAGTTCTTGATTTTGTGATGTTGTAATTAGTGAGTTTTTTTGTGAGGAGAGAACAAGAGTAGTAGTATCAGTCGGTCGTCAAATGCAATATGTACAGAAAGGAAACTGGCGTAGACTGCAGCATAATGTGGCCTCAAGGTTGCCCACCGGAAGCATTTGCAGGGACATTCATCCATGCGCGACATAGCACTAAAAGATACCCCAATATTATTCATCTTTTAATCAAAGCCGCCTGTCAAGACGCTACACAAGCATTCGAGCTCATAATTACCAGTCGGAAGCAGCAATCAGGAAATTGCCAACCCGGTACTCTCTAAATGAAGGGATGTCTCCACCACCCATATAGATTGCAAAAAGCTTACAACATCACTACTCTTAAGATCTAAAGAGAGAAAAGAAATCGAGAACTCCTTCCTGAGCCGGAAACAAGAGACGCCTTTACTCTTGTTCAAAAGAATAGGGAGAAGTATGAACCAGGCGATACAAGTGTCTATCTTCTCCAATTTAGCCAAAAACAGTAATTAAAAATTTCATATTGTTTAACTTCGATAATGTCATGAGATCCCTTAGTAATCTCTGCAAGAGGATTTTAACATTCCTTTTCTTAGAAATTCAAACAAAAAAGCCTTTTCAGCCCAGACGCCTAAAAAAGCTAACTAAAATCTTACCTGACACAAGTGTATTTTGAAAGTTATCCAACGCTATATGCTACAAAACGTAGAAAGAAATACATATGTAAATATTTTCAAAATTAAAAGCTAAAAAAAAAAAACCCAAAAAAAACAATCAAGCTTACCAGAGATGAAATCAGCTTCTATCAGAATATTAACCGATTTCAGTAAAACTTTAAATTCATCATATGAATTACATTTCACTTTATACTCAGTTCTGAGGAGAGAGAGAGAGAGAGAGAGAGAGAGAGAGAGAGAGAGAGAGAGAAGAGAGAGAGGGAGGGGGAATGTGTCAGGAAGTTGAAAACCACCATTAACAATAAATCAGGTTCTTACAGCTTCTCAAGAAAATTAAAATCAGCCCTTGCAGTCCAGACATAACAGAAACTTTAACTAACACAAGTATATATTAAAATTTATCCAACGCTTTATGCAACGAAACATTAATAAATAAATACATATATAAATATTAATTTTCAAAATTAAAAGCTCAAATAACTTTAAATGTGTCGCAGCTAATCCAATGCGTAACGGATTCTGTATCATGTCACATCAAAGACAATAAAACTAAAGGAAGAGAAGAGGGAAAAAAGAGAAAATGATAAGATTAAGTTAAAGGCAGATTGACATCTTCACCGTTAAGGAGGGAACGGAACAAGAGAGAAGAGTAGGATGAGGGAGGGGAAAAAAGAAAAAAAGGAAAATTGGCTAGTATGTATTCTTTGGGGCCAAATTCCAAAATCCTAAAATGAATCTTCGCTTTGAGTAGTTGAAAGAGACAAACATGTAAATTTTCTTCCCACATACATACACAGCAAACCAAAGGTTGTTGTCATTTAAATGTAAATCATCTGCACAACCAACATCAACATTGCCTGATGATGAGAATCTATCTCGAAACATCAAAATTTCCTATCGCAATGTACAATTAATTCATAGCTATAAAATAATATATACACACACACACACACACACATATAGATATATAACAATTAAACACTATTTAATGTATATATATCTTAAGTTATTTATAAAAAGAAATTTGTCTGTGTGTGTATGTCTGTGTGTGTGTGTGTGTCCCCGTTATCTATAGACTCCGAAACGGCTGAACCGATTTTCTTGAAAATTTAAACAGTTGTGCTATAAGCGTCTGCGAATGTTCTTAGCTAGGTTTTGTGCCGAGGTACCCCCGATAAATATCGGAAATCGATATTCGAAAAAATCGGGTTATAGAAGTTGTGGTCCGAATTTAATCAAATATGATACACTCATAGACGAAGATATAAGAAACGATATTCAGAAGTTTCAAGATTGCAGAAAATCGATAATATATATATAAAAAAGGCAAGATGTTTGTGTGTGTGTCTGTTTATCTGCCTGTATGTTTGTATTTTTTCAGCCCTTTTATTTTAGTTTTTGCTTCAGTTTTGGCTCTAAGTAGGTATAATTGTAGTTCTTAGTCTCAGCCATGATACCATTTACTCAGAGGACTTATTTAGCCTTCGAAATTACAATTTATTTGGTATCGATACCAGAAATCAAAATTTTACTTACATCCATTCATTTTTCTTTCAGTCTACTGTTTTGCTTTAACTGGAAACAACTATTGGTTTTTAGTCTCTCGTGCCAATGTCCAAAGAGTCTGAGCTCGGGCTATACTACTAGTCACAATTAAAATCTCTGTGTATATATACATATATATACACAAGGTGTTTAATTGTGAGAATGTTTAGCGCTAAGATTTTTCAGTGTTTTTACTGATAAAATGTATTTTAGCAAGAAGGTTTTTAATCGTAAAGTAATCGATATCGGGGTGGAAACAGAACATCCATGAGTACAAAATTTTTTCTCTTTAACTGAACAGGTTCATGCCGACCTCACAGTTTCGAGAGGACATCGTTATGATGTTATCACTTGTCAGAGCCAGTTTGAAGTTGCCATCAACCTACTCAGTAAAGAAATATTTCTTTTACGGATAAATTTTAAACTCCTCCCACATAAGATTACCAATACTACAATCTAAAAGGTTATGGAAACAAAAAGCTATATTCCAAACATTTTATTTAGAAATTTACATTTTTATAAAATGAGGCGATTTACACATGATCAAAATTATAAGACCAGGGACAAAAATTCTACGAAATTGTACAAAAAGTGTATGAAAAGTGTATGAAAATATTCAACAAACAAATCTAATTATGAGTTCTACCTCCACTGCTTTTGATGACTTCAAAAAGTCTGTCAGGCATGCTAGAAATAAGCGTTTCCATTAAGGTGCGGGGGATGTTACTCCAGCTTCTGAAGATGGCTTCACGAAGTTCATTTTTTGTTGAATATTGTTTGCCATTTCGATAAACATCTCTTTTCATCCATCCTCAAACATTTTCAATTGGGTTCAAGTCTGGTAAATGCAGGATGTCCCAAGAAATGGACCCCATTTTCTTGTAAAAAAGTTCAAGGTCCGTCTTGCAGCGTGGATTGCAGCATTATTCTGTTGGAATAAACATCCATTCACACACAAACGATGGTCCTCCATCATCAATGATGCTTTTTGTAGCGTGCTAACATAGCCAGCCGCTGTTTGACAACCCTGCACCACCTGGAGCTCCATCGTCCCTCTGTAAGTAAAGGAACCCCATATCATTAGGGACTCTCTACCACTATGACGTGTGCAGAAAATTTCATGAGGCATGTTTTTGTTATGCCAATATCGTTGGAAGCCATCAGTACCATCTGGATTGAATTTTTTTCTTATCAGAAAACAGGACTTTCTTCCACTTCTCAACGTCCCATATTTGGTATTCACAACCAAACCTTAAGTAGTCCACCTTGTAACGTGGAAGCAGCTGAGGAATTTGTTTACGCTTTTTATTTACCATGCCTTTTTGTCGTAAGTGTCGTCTGATGGTTACGGGACTGCAATCAGCATCTGTGACTACCTTAATTTGACTAGAAGAAACTCCCGCCTCTTTCATAACAACCCGTCTTATTCTTTTACTCAATGCAGGAGAAATTTTTTTGGGCCTATCAGAGGATTTTGCTTTTCCATAATTCTCACTGTTCTTTAGAAAGTTGCAAATCACAGTTTTACTGCGATTTACCTTAGCTGCGATCGCCCGCTTTGACAAACCTTGCTTATGGAATTCTAGAATTCGACAATGCTCAACTTCGGTAAGTTTGCTTGCTTTAGGCATGGTAACACCTTCACGCAGTGATTGCTAATCTCTAACTGAACTAAAAACATTGGAATTACCATAGATCTAACAATTTATACCCGTGGTCTCATTTTATAAAAATGTAAATTTCTAAATAAAATATTCGGAATGTAGCTTTTTGTTTCCATAACCTTTTAGATTGTAGTATTGGTAACCTTAAGTGGTAGGAGTTTAAAATCTATCTGTAAAAAATATTTCTTTTTAAAGATTTTTAAGTGGTCTTAGATTTTTGATCAGTAGTGTATATAAACAAATAAATACTCAACGGTCTTTTTTATAATGGAGTAGAATAGAAAGTGAGTGGTCGTAGTTAAAAAGTTTAATATATCTTTTAAAATTCCGTGTAATTACCTTTCCCAGGAGTAAGTAAGTCAAGTGCTATATGTGAGACACACTTTGGGCGATTATGTCTCGAAAGAGACATGACTGCCTGAGTAGAAGATTATTCCGCAGTAAGTGGTCATTGCTTTCTGCGTTAGACTGGTTGCTGACCAAGGCTATAGAACCAAATCTGTCCTGTTATTTAACCCATAACTGGAGAAAATAGACGGATAATATCCTTCCCAAAGATATTTATGGGTAAGTGAATGCAAGAAATTCAACTGGAATTTGAACTCGGTTCCCCGATTTGTCGTTCAAGTCGACATACACTGCACACCCTTCCCAAAGTGTAAAGCAGTAATGCTTATCTTAAGGCTGACACTCGGAAAAGACGCAAAATTCTTTCCGGAACAACCTGAAAAGGCAGTAGATAGGTAATAGGTAGTAAGAGGCTCATCCCTTGTTCCCTGTTTAGCATGTGGTTTCCAGGCTTTCTCTTTTCCAATCTTTTTCACTCTCCTTTTTCTTTTTCTTTTTTCTCTCTCTTTCAATTGGAGTAGATAAGAATAAACTATCCGCCCGGTTCACACCCTCCACCCACGTCTATTGAACAGGGTGAAGAAGCTCATCCCTTATTCCTGTTTAGCATGTGGATTTTGCCTTTCTCTTTTCCAATCTTTTCTACCTTTTTCTTTTCTTTTTTTCTCTCTCTTTCAATTGGAGTAGATAAGAATAAACTACGTTCGGTTCTTACACTCCACCCACGTCTATTGAACAGGTGAAGAAGCTCATCCCTTATTCCCTGTTTAGCATGTGGTTTCCCGGCTTTTCTCTTTTCCAATCTTTTCTCTTTTTCTTTTTCTTTTTTTCTCTCTCTTTCAATTGGAGTAGATAGAATAAACTATCACCCGGTTCACACTCCCACCCACGTCTATTGAACAGGTGTGAGGCTCATCCCTTGTTCCCCTGTTTAGCATGTGGTTTCCGGCTTTCTCTTTTCCAATCTTTTCACTCCTTTTCTTTTCTTTTTTTCTCTCTCTTTCAATTGGAGTAGATATGAACAAACTATCACCCGGTTCACACTCACCACGTCTATTGAACAGGTAAAGAGGCTCATCCCTTGTTCCCTGTTTAGCATGTGGTTTCCGGCTTTTTCTTTTCCAATCTTTTCACTCCTTTTTCCTTTTCTTTTTTCTTTTTTTCTCTCTTTCAATTGGAGTAGATAGAATAAACTATCACCCGGTTCACACTCCACCCACGTCTATTGAACAGGTGAAGAGGCTCATCCCTTGTTCCCTGTTTAGCATGTGGTTTCCGGCTTTCTCTTTTCCAATCTTTTCACTCCTTTTTCTTTTCTTTTTTTTCTCTCTCTTTCAATTGGAGTAGATAGAATAAACTATCGCCCGGTTCACACTCCACCCACGTCTATTGAACAGGTGAAGAGGCTCATCCATTGTTCCCTGCTTAGTATGTGGTCTCCGGTTTTCTCTTTCCCAATCTTGTCACTCTGACGTAACCCGCTGCACATCAGTGGCGTTATCGCCTTGCTCGGGGTGGTGATATGATTTTTAAAAAAAGAGAGATCGGTTATACTCATAATCAGTCGTTGCTATTGAACATTTTCAAACAACTGGCATCCAGTTGATACACATTTCTGAGTTAATGCAGCTGAAGATGTCTTGTTAATTTTTTCCTGTGAACAGAATACAAATGAATTTGTCTGTCTTTTAATATGCTGGCAAATGATGAACGAGACGCGGGAGATTAGCCATTATTGTTTCTTTTGCATTAAATATAAAGCGATCTCACCACCTGCCAAGCAGATAAAAAGAAACGTGCTACAGAGTTTTTTCCCCTTCCAGCTTAATCAGGTAAATCTGCGAGTGTCATTTTTGGTCTCTTTTCCTATGTGAATAATTAGAACGAAGGCAGGGATCGCAAGAGATCATGGAAACGGCCCAGTTTCCTCATGGGTCTTTGACAAGAGATCACGCACGAGCGGACATAGGAATAAATGGAAGTAGAGGACTCATCACTGCCTTGATTGTTACGTTTGCACTTACAGTCACAGTTGAAGGCATGAAACTGATAATAATTTAGAGATTCGGGCAACGTTGGACAGCTTGCTAAAAACTGCTGTTTGCGGAACAGACTCCATCAGGTTGTTTTTCCTGTCACTGTTGACTTTATTCTCTTTCTGCTTTCTGAGAAAATTGTTGGGATTTTGATATATTCAGCAAAACATAGCGAAATCATGCTTGGAAAATGGAGCAGAAAATCTTCTGTGTGAAAACATAACGAAACTAAGTCTTTCAAGAATGTTCCAACAAGATACAGAAGAAAGTTTAATCTCAACGCATTTCTAAACAGGAATCAGATTTTAAAGCTGTTCAAGAAAATTTAAAACTTATGGCACTTGTGAAGATTGTAGATCACTGATAAATTGCAAACTATCACCCAGGAGGAACGTGCATGCTTTATCAAAACATTTCCACACTGAATTCAACAAAAGTGACTTCAACTGAACAGCTAGCAACTCGTACTCTAGGGTTTCTCTTGACATTTTTAGTTCATGTTCGAGATTAAATGGATGCATATCCGAAAATGTTCTCTTTTTACGTTTCAATAAATTTAATTCCCATTGCTCTATCATTTGTGGCCCTTGATTTGTGCCCGATCACTTTGTTTCAAAAAGTATGAAATACCTTGTACAGTGATTGATAGATTGATTCGTATTTTACGACTTATCAACCCTTTTCAAGTTATTTAAAGACAGAAATCATTTTTAATTGTAACAAAAAGGTTTAGGATAATAATGATTTAGTTGTACAAGTTCTAAAAAGTAACCCATAGTGTGGGGTGTAAGAGCCGTTTTCATGCATTTTCCTGTTTGTGCGCAGGTAAATATAACAGAACCAAAGGGGATTGAATGTCAACCCTCTGATCAAAATTTCAAGTTTTTATCAATGATATTAAGCGCACCCACATTTCCATGTAGTCACCCATCATTTTTGTAATGCTATATGATTATAAATCTTCTTATATGCAGAGATAAGGCTTCCGGAAGAATTTATCACCGGTTTGACTATCTGAAATAGGAAGAACTGGTTTAATAATATTGTTCTCCCTACGTGAGGCCCAAGAACGACTCATGACACGGTTTTTGTCTAATGTTGTTGTAGAACCATAAGAGAAGAGGTTAAGAAGTGAAGGTTATGAGAATATATATATACTGAAGTGATCGGTTGAATATTCTCTCGGCAGTCTGTTCTAGAAAATAGCAGTTCTGGGGAAGAAACTAATTGAGTGAAACTTCTGCTTTATAAATGATATACGAATGAATACGGATATTGTACCTACATGGAAAGCATGACTGGTTCTAGCTGTGATGGTATAAACAAGAAATTAAGACATGTAGCTTGTAGTATACACAGAAAGAAAACTAGAAGACTTCCTACAGAAGGTAGCTGAAGAGAGTGACAAGAAAGGACTGAAATAAACTGCAAGAAAACTGAATGCACCGTCATCAGCAGAAAGAGTAGCCCAAAAGGGGACTCTAAAATCAAGCAGGTCCAGAAACTTAAATACCTAGAATGTGTTCTAACAGAAGACGGAAAGTGCAACACTGAGATTCAAAGTCGAATTAGCATGGCATGAGAAGCATTCAAAAAATTGAGTAACGTATTAAGAAACAGGATAATTTTGGTAGAAACAAAGAGGAAAGTACTGGATTGCTATGTGATGTCGGTTCTTCAATATGGCAGTGAATGTTGGACAATATCTTTGATGACGAAGGAAAAACTTGAAACAACTGAAATGTGATTCTACAGAAGGATGCTGCGGATATCATGGACCAGGGGTAGTGAGCAATGACGAGGTTTTGGAAAGGATGTAGACGAAAATGAAATTAATACTGAGCATCGGGAAGAAACAACTAACGTTCCTGGGACATGCAATGAGGACGGAGGGATTGGAGAACCTGTTACTAACAGGCCAGCCAAAAAGACAAAGGAAAGCAGCGGATAACTTATTTGAAGGACCTGGATGACGGAACGAAGGTTGCAACAGGGGAAATCGTGCTAAGATGCTAGGGCCAGGGAGATGTGGAAAGCCATGATCGACTACGTCCTGAAAGGAGATGGCATATAAAAGAAGAAGGAAGCTTGTCTGAACATTTGCAGTGGAAATAGCAATATATTTTAGAGAATCTAAAAAGGATTCGTATATTGGAAAATAATTTTGTGGAGAATAATTTATTAAAGTACAATTTCGCGTAAAAGTTTATGAAGTCTTTCAAGGGTGGAAAGTGTGCTTTGTGCTGCATAGTGTGGTAGCATTACTATGGATGCGCGTTGTGGACTTATGGATAACGGCTCTGAATATTGAATCGAAGATCGAACTCGAACTCCTGTTAATTTCCTTACATTTACTTACGCACAAATTCATTTTAGGGCCAGGAAGAAAGAAACAAAAAGAAGGTAGGTTGAACCAGTGTATTGGAATAACAGAACATATATACAAAATAAGTGTGCTATAATCAGCAGATAGAAGTTTCAGTCCAAAGTGTCAAGTTACACTGCGTCTCGACTGCCCCCTCTAGGAAGTTGAGCAGGGTAGTATTTGTTGTGGACCCAGAATAGGTCCTGAAAAAAACTCAAACTCGGGAATTAATGAAACATATATATTAACCGGAAAACAAATACAGGAGGGTTACACCTCATCTGACTGTCAAGTATTAGACCGGGGTGACTCAACCCAACTCAACTCCACCCCACGAGGCATATTCTCCCGGTATTCATAATAATAGGAAGAGTTCATTATAATCCAAAAAGTGTAGGTCCCATAACAGTATTTACGAAGGCGGAAGAGTTCATTCTAATGTATATAAGGTACCATAACACAAATACTCTTTGCAAAAGTATAAATCCGTCCATTTTTCCGCACAGTTATAGGTTGAATAGTAAAACAGGCTGAGTTCTATAGCCTTGTTTGGCAACTAGTTTACTACAGAAAAAATGACAGGCTACGAGAAAATAGTCTGACTCTTCAGTTTTAAATGATAGAAACCTGATCGCCCAGGTGTGTTATCTTGTATGGCACCTAACTGGTTACACTTTTGTCCTAGTTTGATCTGTTTCTTGTAAAACTGGGTCAGTTAATTTCTGGATGTGTACAAAGAGGAGTCCGTTTTTTCAGCATCATTACCAATGGATCATGTATTTCCGCACCTCTTGAGATAATTGAAATGTCATATATAAGGCACAAAATAAAAATGACACGAATCAAACGAGTATTATCTGATATTTTTCTTAACAAATTTTATTTTGTTCTGAGTTTGTCAAAAGAACAAACATTATCATTTTTATGCCGTGTTGCTTCAGAATATGACTGACCATAGCTCCACACAGCTTACTCTCCCTTAGAGCTCCATCAACTCAAACTCAGTTAAGTTACTCTTTTTTTTTTTCCTGTTATGGGGAAACACACCTATTCCTCAGGTAATAGACTCTCCCTCCTATATTAATAAGAGTTAACAGGAAGTTAACGGGAGAAGTTCTTCGGAGTTCTTGGGAAATTAATAGGAGATCTTTAGAGATCTACTGGAGTTCAGTAGAACTACTAGGCAGTTGATATTAATAGGCACTTAATCGAATACTAAGGAGTCATCTTTCAGTGGAAGATTACCAAGTTCCTAAAATTTTGGGTGCGTTAAGTCGATTAGCAACCGACATAGCACGATTATAACCTTATGTGCAAAAGCTACTCCCCAACATTTCCATAATCCTATTATCAGTATTTGATTTTCCAAGCCGTCCATCCTCAAATTGTGTACTAGAAGCTTTCTTTCTGGTTTTATGTAGGAATGTCCGTGTGTTTTCTTTAATAGAGCCTTGTTTCTCACATGCTCTGTGGAATGCATTTTCGGTGATTTTTAAGCAAAAAACATATGTAAGGCGTTAAAGCCACTATGATACACGGTGTTACCGAGAGTGAAAGAATAAGGAAAAGGGTAACATTATCAAGGAGCAATAACAATAGAAGAGTAATAAAAAAAGTGATTGACATAAAATTTTAAATTTATAAAGATCAACCTTGGAAGGCATGTGGCGGGATGAGAGTTTTACAGGCAAGTAATTCGCTTAAGAACATAGTAGTGCAGAAATTACGGTTACATTTATTCAATTCAACTGTCAATTAATGAGACCTTGTCACCAAACTAGTCAGTCAGTTAAGTGCCATACGTAATACACGCTTGGGCGCTCATGTCTCAAAAAAAATATAACTGACTGGGTAGAAAATTATTTCGCAGTAAGTTGCCATTACTTTTCGCGGTAGACTGGTTGCCAGCCAAGGCTATAGAATCCAATATGTCCTATTATTTAACTCATAACTGGAGGGAAGAGACGGATCAATACCTTTCCCAAGGGTATTTGTGCGTAAGTGAATGCAAGAAATTTAACTTGAATTCGAACTAGTACTTCGCTTAAATTTGTAAAGTCTAGATACTTACGAATCTTTGAAATTGGCAACAATTTGCTCAGTTAAAGTGACAAATTATTTGCTTTAGCTTATCAACGCCTTATCTCCATTCTCGATATCGAGCACTTTACGATAAAAATGATTACTTGCCAACAGAACATTTTTCAGTAGAACTACAGAAAAAAACCAACAATCATAGGTGCTAAACAACATTATCGCAAAATTCAAGACAAAATATCACCAGTCGAGTAGTTTCGCGAAAATTTGTCTTTATACAACATTCTAGCAACACCAACCAAGCCAAAACCGGCTGCGGTCAGTGATAGACGAGTAAGGATACCGAGGATGAGGGTTGATTAGATAGGAAGAGTGTTTGAGAGAATGGATGCGACTTAGTGTGTTAGGTGGTGTCTATTGACCTTACATTTAAAAAACTACCACACACCAACATGGAGCAAATACAATTTATTAAAAAACGTACCCACAGGAAACATGTACAACTACATTAAAAAGCAATAAAAAGAAATCGTTTAATGCTAAACATTATTACAAGTCAATAATAAAAGGCAGGATACTATACCAAAGATTTCATTGAAACAGTTTCCATAACAAATTTTTTTAGAATAGGGACAGAGAATCCAAGATGACTTAATTCGAAACGCCAGGTCAGTACTGATAAATTTGATAATTCGTCTTTAAATTTTATCTTCATGTGCCGTGTCCCTTCAGGACATAGGCGATCATGGACTTCACTTAGCTCTGTCTTTGGTCGCTCTCAAAATTCTACCCTTTGGTATCTCTCCCAAACCCAGCTCTGCCATCCATATGCTCAGGCCTATCAAGTAAGCCTTGCGTTGCTTTCTCCTGTCTCTCTTTGCCTCTATCTGTCCTGTGAGTATTATATTCTCCAGGTCCTACTTCCTCATTACATTTCCAAGAAATTTTCTCTATCTCTTTCTTATATTAAGTATGAGATTTTTCCTCGTTTACATTCTCTCCAACATGTCGTCGTTAGTCATTTGCTCAGTCCATGGAATCGTCAGCATCCTTCTGTAAAACCACATTTCTGCTGCTTCAAACCTCTCCTTCATCCTTGAGGAGATCGTTCAACATTCACTGCCATGTAAAAAGACAGATATCAAATAGAAATCCATCACTCTCTTTTTTGTTTCCAGTCTTTCAGTACTCTGGTTAGCTTTTGAAATGCGTCCTTGGTCATGCCTAAGCATCTTCGAATCTCAACATCGCACTTTCCATCCTCTGTCAGCACGCTGGCTAGTTATTTAAATTTCTTTACTTGTTTTATTTTAGTTCCTCCGACCGGTAGATGGCATCTTTTATCATTTCACCCCAAGCAAGGAATTCCACTGCCACTATTGGGCAGGGGGTTACATAGGGAAAGTGATGAGAAAGAGTGGTTAGATATAGGAAATGTCAGAAGGAGAGTGATACACGGGTAAGGATACCGAGGATGAGGGTTGGTTAGATAGGAAGAGTGTTTGAGAGAATGGAAGCGAGTCTATTGACCTTACATTCAAGGAGATTGTAGCTGTCAGGGAAGCAAGTATATGGAAGGGAATTCCACAGGCGGAAAGTGCGAGAAAAGAAGCCGTTGGAGTAGAAATTGCGGTTACATCTTTTCTATTTCACTGTAAAAGAGTGGGACCTAGTTGTTAATCTAGTATCTCGTGCAAATTCATACCTAGTGGCCACCAGTGATCTAAGTTCATCGGAAGCCGTGAAAGTATTTATAGAAGAGGCACAGGGAAGTCACGTCACGCCGGTGAAAGACTGACTGCAGCCGGTCTGCCAAGTCGGTATCGATCACATTACAGATTCTTCGTTGTATTTGGTCTAGAACCCCGAGGAGAGTAGCAGGGGCACCCGACCAGGTGTGGCAGCAGTATTCAATACAGAGGCGGCGTGCTGCGGTCGTTTTTGCTGATGACCAGTTTTCTTGAAGTTTACGCTTAGTCCATTCTTTTCGCTTTCTCTTGCTACCTTCTGTAGAAGGTCCTGCATTCTTCTTTCTGTGTCTGCTATCAGCCCTGTGTCATCTTTGTATCTTACGTTGTTGCGTTTGTGGACGCCAATGAGGAATCCTGACTAGGGTTTTATTTCTCTCAGAAATTTCGCTGTATACGTTGAATAGTTCCGGTGAGAAAACACATCCTTGTTTTATGCCCCTTTCTATTTTTGCATACATGCTGAATTCAATTTCTGCCCGTACGCAAGTGGTTTAATGCTGATATATATTCTTGTTTATCCTAACATCCTTTCCAAAAATGTCGAGCTTATCAAGCATCTTTATCTTTGTGGCGTAGTTTGTCAAATGCTTTTACGTAGTCTATAAAGCACCGTTATAGTTCCTTCTGCATGTCTATTACTCTTTCCAAGAATGTTTAAATGTGGCAGCAACAGTCAAAGGATCAACAAATGGTCAACTTATAAATATCTAAGATGTAAATTCTGGAGAGAAATATTGTTTTGCACGACACAAGTGAACTAAATCTCCTCGCAGCCGAAATAATAATAGATTTCCATTCCATGTCACCCGAGAATTTTTGCCGAAGAGAACATCATCTATGTCGCTTTGACTCACTTATTCATCTATACAGATATTTTTATCCATTGAACATCAATTTTAAGAAATAAAGAAGACATCAAACTGTAATATCTTACTCGGAAATAACGAAAAGTTTATTAGAAAATAAGGGACATTTTTATAATTTGATAAAAGGCGCCCAACTATTTGGTTGTCTATAAATATTAGCCTTAATTTGTGAAATGGAAATAGAACCCACTTCCCTGTTCTGTAGTTGAATTCTATTTTAATCATTTCACTTCAAGCAGGGCGGACCCACACTACTTCATATGTGGTTACAGTGCGAGAAAAGACTGTCTAGAGAGGGTATTGAAAAAAAGATAAAGTTAAACGGGATTGAAGAAAACAGAAAATGTTAATTTATGTTTCATTTAAATTTTAGTAGATTGTAGTAATCAGGGAAGCAAGTAAACAAAATAGATTTCCAGTGGCGAGAAGTGCGAGAAAAGAAACTGTTTGAGTAGAAGTGATGATTACATTTAAATGTTTCAACGGTAAAAGAAAGAGACACATGCCAATCTAGTAGCACTCTTAAATTCTAGTGAATAGGGCACCAGGAAAAGCAGCTCATCAGAGCAGGTGCCATGATAATATTTATAGAAAAGGCTGAGAGAAGCCACGTCACGTCAATGAGAAATCTGATTCAAGTCGAGAGGCCAAGTCAGGCGCGATTACATTGCAGATCCTTCTTTGAAATTTTTCGAGAACCTCCAGATGAAGAGCAGGGGCAGCCGATCAGATATGACATCAGTATTCAATGCACAAGCGATATGGATTATGACAAGAAAACCTTTCTGGCCCTACATAGAGAAACAAACTTCCTAGCAGTTCATGCAGCTATAGATCGGATCTATTCGTTCCCCTTCAGGTCGGTTGAAAACGTGAGGCAAATGAGGATAGTTGTGTTGCTCTCAAGAAGACTTGCATCAGATCAGCTATGCTGGTGGCTTGCAGGAAAGTTTCTTTGTGTTTCGCTAATAATATTCTCGTTTTCTTTGAAGTTAGACTAGAAAGAGAAACAGATGGAAAAATATAAGGTTTTTATATATCCACATATCATTTATCTGCAATCCGAAAATCTGTGGATTAAAGAAATCTTGTTGTGGAGTAGGTTTGCACTGAAGGTAAAAAGCGTGCTATGTCGGTTGCTAATCGACTTAACGCACCCAAAATTTTAGGAACTTGTCAATCTTCCACTGTAAACTGACTCCTTAGTATACGACTAACTGTCGACTAATATCAACTGCCTTAGTCCAACTATATCAAACCGGGAACTAACTAATAGTTCTACTGAACTCCAACTGAACTCTAAAGAACTCTCGAGAACTTCTAAGAACAATATTTATTTTGCACTAGCAGTATATCCCGGCGTTGCTCGGGTGTAATGGAAGCTTTAAAACTAATCTATGGCCCTGGAGCTCAGAGTCTTTGGACGTTGGCACGAAAGACTAAAAAGCAATAGTTGTTTCCAGTTAAAGCGAAACCATAGACTGAAAGAAAAATGAATGGATATAAGTCAAATTTTGATTTCTGGTATCGATATCAAATAAACTTTATTTCGTCGTAACCTGAATTTTAAGGCTAAATAAGTCCTCTGTGTAAGTGGTATCATAGCTAAGACTAAGAACTACAATTATACCGACTTAGAGCCAAACCCGAAGCAAAAACTAAAATAAAAGGGCTGAAAAAAATAGACATACAGGCAGATAAACAGACACACACACAAACCTCTTGCCTTTTATATATATATTATCGATTTTTGGCACTATTGTAAAACCTTTAAACTCCTGAGTATCGACACAAATCCTAGCTAAGAACATTTGCGGACGCTTATAGTACAACTGTGTAAATTTTAAAGAAAATTGGTTCAGCCGTTTCGGAATCTATATGTAACGGACACACACACAGAGACAAAGTTCCATTCATAAATAAGTTAAGATAAAATACAAAATTATGGCACATGGCCGAAAAGGGGAGGGGCATAGTTTGGTACTCACTTAACTATCCTATACGTAGCTAAATACTATCACGAACCATTCACTTATTGCAATTTGCACAGTCACCAAAAGAACCCATCCATCACCTCCTTATGCAACAAAATACCACAAATTTACAAGGGACACCATGACAATAAAAAACTCCTAAGAACTCCTATGAACTTTCCAAGAACTTCTTGAGTTATCTTCCTGTTAACTTTTGTTAATATAGAAGGGAGAGTCCATTATCTGAGGAATAGGTATGTTTCACCATAACAAATCTGTAGTTTTGCAAATAAAATAAATAAATAAATGCTCTAAAGTTGGCTGAAAATAATTAATTAAAATATTATCTAAATTCAAACAATCGGGTAAAAAAATTGAAGCTCTTAGCTTCGGACTAACATTTTTCACCGGACTTCCGAAAAATGATATTATAGATTTCATTATTAAAAACGATTAACCTAACGATTTGGATTTCAACAGCGGATAAATTAAAGGTCTCATTACAACGACACACGAAAAAAAAACAAAACAAAAAAAAACAGGAATCTGCACTTTACCACCCCCCGCAGATATACGAAAGCTCTCAACAGAATATCAGTTGGGGAGTGCCTCTTTTTACACAACAGAATGGACTCGTCTATTGTGTACATATAATCCTGCGTATACAGAGAACGGAAGTGACTGTCACAGTGGGTATTTACTCGCTGCGACGGCATTTCTCACTGTCAGCCCTCTGCCTTCGGGCAGAGGGCGCTCTCTGCTTCCGAGCAGAGAGCACAAACCCAGTCGTGGTTCCGCCGAAGGGTAGAACCACGACTCGGTAAAAATAGAAAGACATTTTTTGGCCCGGCTATATGGCCGGGAATACCCACTTTAAAATGACCATGTGTCACATCCGGTCTTGCGTTGGAAGGCTAGTAAATACAGTGACTGTCACAGTGGGTATTTACTCGCTGCGACGGCATTTCTCACTGTGGTTCTTCTCGTGGTTCCGCCGAAGGGTAGAACCACGACTCGGTAAAAATAGACAGACATTTTTTTTGGCCCGGCTATATGGCCGGGAATACCCACCTTAAAATGACCATGTGTCACATCCGGTCTTGCGTTGTAAATACAGTTGCTAGTAAATACAGTGACTGTCAGAGAGAGTTTTCTCGCTGCGACGGCATTTCTCACTGTCCGCTCTCTGTCTTCGGGCGGAGGGCGCTCTCTGCTCGGAAGCAGAGAGCAGTGACCTAGTAGTAATTCCGACGCGATGAAGCACGACTCGGAAAAATAGACAGGTATTTTTGTCCGGGCCATATAGCCCGGAAATTCCCACTCATAAACTGACCATGTGTCACATGTTGCCCTTAGTGGCAGGGACAGCTAAATATAGACTGTCACAGAGAGTTTTCTCGCTGCCACGGCATTTCACACTGTCAGCACTCTGCTTTCGGGCAGATGGCGCTCTCTGCTCGGAAGCAGAGAGCAATAACCCAGTCGTGGTTCCGCCGAAGGGTAGAAGCACGACTGGGGAAAAATAGACAGGTATTTTTTGGCCGGGCCATATAGCCCGGAAATTCCCTCATAACTGACCATGTGTCACATGTTGCCCTTAGTGGGAGGGACAGCTAAATATAGTGACTGTCACAGAGAGTTTTCGCCTTCCTTATCTACAAGTGTCTCTGTAATTGTCTTCTGTTCGGCAGCTGGTTGTTTTTTCTTGCTTTGACGATATTTTGAATTTGCTGTGCGTGTGTGTGTTTTTACTTTTTTATTTTTTAACAACATTTTTTTATTTATAAGCACCAATTTGGCTCTCAGGAAAAAAAAAAAAGGAAGTCGATTCGTAAATCCACAACTTTATTCGCCCGAAGAGAGTCAATCTTAGACTCGAAACACGTGTAGCGTCACAAATGCCATTATGGACACTTAATGTATCATAACATGTATAATAACAACAACAATAAATACACACTTTAAACCAAACGTTCACGGCCTCTCACACTTTTTATTCTATACCAATTTCTCTTGTTGGAACAATCATATGTCTTTTTCTAATATATATATATATAGTTAGAGAGAGAGAGAGAGAGAGAGAGAGAGAGAGAGAGAGAGCGGTAGACAGGATGAGTGTTATTAATTTTTCCAGTATTCTTGCATGTTTTCTTTTTGCTGAAAATCAGGAGTGTAAAAATCATCCTTAATTTTAAATTTCCAAGAGATTTCAGTCACTTCACTGGCCATTTTCAAGAATGTCATTTTTCCTATCTTGTTATTCTATCTTCATGTTTTGGCTGTAACATAATTTTTGTGTTTTTAAAATGAAGTTTTTATAAAATTATCACATGACGCGCGCGACGTGAGCGTCTGTCGTTTTAGAAAAACTTTCAAAACTCCATTTCCACTGATAATGTAAGATTGATGGTAAAAGAAAATTGTTTAATATATACTACCTCACTTATAGCGAGGTGCTTTTGATATTAGGATTTACATAGTAAATTTGAACTTTCAACTGAAAATCCTTGTTATTTATGGGTTAATAATTGTTTTCTATTGCACTGTTATTATATAGGTTCCATATAAGGCGTCTACTTAAAGAAATGGTAGTATGGCTCATAGAGGTAAATGATTTGTGACAAGAAAGTCATATAGAAGACATTAAAATCCATACATTATGTTAGTCATTGCTAGTTTAGATTTGATGGGGTTATTCTGATTAGAAACATGTTTTCAGTCTTCCATTTCTATAATATATTATAAATTTCACATGTTTTCGAGGAATTACGGCAGAATATGTTGATTAATAAGTTTAATATGGAAAATTCGCCCTGTTTATAATTATTGTGCATTTAACTGCAGTAAAATAAAATGATGTTTTGAATACTGGTATCATGCATTTTTTGTAGGAGTAATTTTATTTGTTTATCAATGATGTTGTTAGAAAAAATATTGTTTATTAATGTTTGTTTTATGTGTTTTAATTTGCTCAAAATCATTCTTTGGGAGGAGGAGTTTTGATATGTCTGTTTCAGAACTTCATTGTTACTGCTATTTTATACATTTGTGGGAATATATATATATATATATATATATACTAGCAGTATAGCCCGGCGTTGCTCGGGTGTAATAAAAGTTTTAAAACTAATCTATCCTTCTGGAGCTCAGATTCAGCCTGAAGAATATTTGTGTGAAGTTTGGTGAAAATCGGATAAAAATTGTCGAATTGTATAAAGAACATACAGACAGATAAACAGACACACACACAAACATCTTGCCTTATATATATATATATATATATATATATATATATTATCGATTCTCTGCACTATAGTAAGAACTGCAACCTTGAAATTTCTGAATATCGTTTCTAATGTCTTTGTCCATGAGTGTATCAAATTTTATTAAAATCGGACCACTCC
This sequence comes from Ascarosepion bandense, assembly GCA_037127315.1. Classification (NCBI taxonomy): domain Eukaryota; kingdom Metazoa; phylum Mollusca; class Cephalopoda; order Sepiida; family Sepiidae; genus Ascarosepion; species Ascarosepion bandense. Next base: position 718,648 of record JBBBDQ010000951.1, read on the forward strand.
TTCTACAACCCGATTTTATGTTTATCGATTTTCTATATTTATCGGGGGTAACTTGACACAAAACCTAGCTAAGAACACTCGCAGACGCTTATAGTACAACTGTGTAAATTTTCAAGAAAATCGGTTCAGCCGTTTTGGAGTTCATAGGTAACGGACACACACACAGACACACACACACAATCAAAGTTCCATTTATAAATAAGTTTAGATAACACAACCATGCTATTACTGTTTTTTAAGTTTTACGTGCAAATCATTTTCATAGCTAACTCACAACTAAAACCTAACATTGCCTGATGGCGAGATAGAAATTTCGAAACATAGAAATTTCCGTGCTGCAATGTACTTTTAATATATATATATATATATATATATATATATATATATATATATATATATATATATATATCCTGGCTGTTCCTTGCTGGATAGCATTTCTGCCAATATATATAAGTCTACTTCCTTCCACCCATTCGATCACATATTTGTGTTCGGAGATCATGCTGAGTGGCTAAAAGACCAGGTTACTGATTCAGCTAGGATCCCCGCCATGAATATCTTACTGCCCATAAACTATTCTCAGACAGGCAGTACGGTTTTCGCTTTGCCAGGTCCAAGTCTGATATGCTAACGACCATCACGGAGTACATATACCAGACCCTTGATATATCCGGCGAGGCTCGTGCTGTTACCCTGGACATCTCCAAGGCTTTTGATAGGGTTTGACTTGCTGGCTTTCTACGCAAGTTACGGGGTTATGGTATCACCAGACACTTGCTTGATCTGATTAAATCTTTCCTATCTAACCGCATAATAGTCGAATTGAATGGGCATGCCTCCACATCCTACTATACAAAAGCTGGTGTCACTCAAGGCTCTATCCTATACCCGACGCTCTTCCTTATTTTTATAAATGATCTCCCAGACGTGATCAAGTCCCATGTAGGCATATACGCTGATGACACCACAATTTACTCCTGCATCAGTAAGAAATCCGGCGAGGTGGACAATCATAACCTCGCTGCTGATCTTGAGAGGGATCTGTAATTAGTACTGGAGTAAGGAAAGAAGTGGCTTGTTAATTTCAATGCGTCTAAGACGAAGCAACTGTTTGTCAATCATCACAGGCAATCTCTCCAGTCTCCCATAAGCATGGACAAAGCGAGTCTGCCTGAGAGCAAAATACTTTGTCTCCTCGGCCTTACCCACTTAACCGTACTCAAAGTGAACCATTACAAAAAAAAAAGGGTTATTTTGTCGTTCAAGATGTTTTTTCGCCTGAATCCATCTTGCACCTATAACCATCAATCATCTGTCCGTGTGTGGGGTGAAACGATTAAAGAAAAGAATGGATTCACCCCATGCAAGGCGGCAACGCTACTGATACGCAGGGGGCTACATAAGAGTGAAAGATTACATAGGAGGAGAGTAAAGAGAAAGACGAACCAGTTAGAAAGGAGCAAGCGAAGGATGGGAGTACAGGTGTGATGACAGTTGCAAAGGTAGAAAGAAATGAAAAGATATATAGATGTATTGAGAACTAGAGTCAAGTGGTTAAGAGATGAGTATTGACATTGCATTTAAATTCCAGGAGGTTGTAGAATATGGAAGAGAGCAAGAATATGGAAGAGAGTTTTACAGGTGGGAAGTTTCGATCCCGGTCAGAAGTAAGTGGATGTGTCTAGCAACACTGATGAGCTGTGATGCAATGAAACAGGCTTGTATATGGATGACTAATATGTATATAAACTGAATTGTCGTCTGCATTTGGTTGATCTAACTGTGAAAGGGTGGGACCCAGTCGCCAGCCTGGTTGAGCGAGTAAACTTCTGTGGCAGGGTCACAAGTGACATAAGTTCGTCGGAGCAGAAGCCATTAAAATATTAATAAAACAGAGGGAAGCCACATTCCGTCGGTGAAAAAGTCATTTGATTTTTCTATCACATTACTGATTTTTTTTTTTGCTGCATGTCAAGAACACTGAGATGAACAGCGGAGGCCCCTGACCATATATGACAGCAGTATACCATAAACAATTGGATGTCTAACCGTACTAATGTGCTGTGATACAGCGAAACATATCTGTCTGCGGATGACTACTATATATATATATATATATATATATATATATATATACACTCGGGGCTTAAAATTTTTTCTTTTTAGTCATAATGTGATACAGTCAGGGGTCTAGATTATTTTTTTCTGAGGTCGTAATATAACATAATTAGGAGTAAGTACATCAATATATATGTTGGCATCATTTTAGACGGCATGTCGATATGAATATTTTGCCATTATTACTTTTTTTTTTATCTCACGGGCCTACTCGTATATATATATATATATATATATATATATATATATATATATATACGCCTGAGTCAATACACATATCCATATAAATATTTATAACCACGTGTGTGCATTGGTTGCGCGGTTGTTTTAAAGATTATCTATGTCTACATCGAGTTATCTAGCTCGAAACGCAGAGAAAAGTTTTGCTATGTTCTTCACAATATCTGCTTTTCAAACAATTCCATCCAGCCATGCATGGGCGTTTGTGCGCACACACAGATAACTTGACACGAAGAAAGTTTCATAAGACAATCCTATGTACACGTATATGCAGTTGGTTGGTTTCTTTTCCCCATCTAAGCAGATCATGCCGGCAGTCGCGTGCCTTATCAAATTTAATAAAGTCTTGAAGCCATATTTGTTCTTCAGACATTATCTAGTATCTATCGTTTCTTTTTAACTTCTGCAATTTGTCTAAGTTTGCAAAGCCCATAAAAGAAGAATAATTTAGACGCGTGAATCTTTTACACATGGAAACGTATCATTTGACAGTTTCATATGAATTAGGGACTAGAAAACCCTCGCCGAATAATCATTGCTTTACAAGTCTCTTGAAAGATTCAGGGTTCCACTTTAGTCACCTTCCTAGATTTTTTTTTTTAATCATATCACTCCAAGCAAGGCGAAAACGCCACTGATGCGCAGGGGGCTACGTAAGAGTGAAAAGATTGGAAAAGAGAAAAACCGGAAACCACATACTAAGCAGGAAACAAAGGATGATCCTCTTCACCTGTTCAATAGACGTGGGTGGAGTGTGAACCGGGCGATAATTTAGTCTATCTACTCCAATTGAAAAAAAATAAAATAAAAAAGTGTGAAAAGATTGGAAAAGAGAAAAACCGGAAACCACATCCTAAACAGGAAACAAGGGATGAGCCTCTTCATCTGTTCAATAGACGTGGGTGGAGTGTGAACCGGGCGATAGTTTTGTCTATCTACTCCAATTGATGAATATTCGATAAAAATACTGATTCTTACCTTTTGATATCATAAATGATATTCTTTGTGTGATGGACTTCCGGTAGGTTGCTTTCCCGGTCATTGTAATCTAACTTCTTCGAATCTTGGACCAGCCGTTATCATATCTTTATAATATTGAATTTCGCTTTCTTTCACTTGGGCTAATGGGGGGATCCTGGTATGACGGTCAACTGCATCCGGTAGCAAGGCCTATGCTTAGGAGGTTGTAAGAAGCATGAAACCACCTCTTAATAGATATTGTTCCGAGGTCCACTCTGACCCAGAGTGGTAGCACCTGTTAGGGTCCCAGCTATGGGCAAATAGTTAACTTCTGAACGGAGGTCAAAACACTATGAAAGTATAACAATAGACTCTTTATAAAAATATAGACATAAAAATCGACTTTTATAGAAAAATGTACATTTTTGAAAGAAAAACATTACAAATACATCTATTAAGAAAAAATTGCCATAATACATAGTTATTATCAGAGATACATTTTTGAATACAAAACTAGAAGACATATGCAATTTCTAAAATAATAAATAATATAAAATGTTTCATCAAAATCTAGCTAAATCAACATTCTCACTACAATGGAACATTAAAAAATACCTTAAAACCACACATTTTTTAGCATTAAACAACCCAGAGAGGTTCATATGCCGTTAAACAAAACTCAAACACGGACTCACATTTTGGCTCATCACACACACTTCATTCAGTAAGTCTAAATTATTTCGGCATTTTATTGAGAGAATATTTGTATTAATTAGTCTCATGAACCAATCAATGTATTTCTTACGTCATCGCATATTTTATGATAGTCAAAGCGGCTTTCAAGTGCGTTAAAAGCTATTTTCTACTTGGGCGATCATGTCTTGAAAGAGACATGATTAACTAGGCAGATGATTACCCCGCAGTTGATTGCCATTACTTTCGGCGGTAGACTGATAGGCCAACCATAGCTATAAAACCCAATCTGTCCTGTTATTTGACTCATAACTACATGGAGAAGAGATGTATTATATTATTAAGTAGTAATTAGTGGGAGATCAGTTGATTACTTCATAACAATATAAGACCAATCCCCCTGTTTATGCCCAGTAAAAGCCTTAAGTCGTAATTAGTGGGAGATCAGTTTATTACTTCATAACAATATAAAACCAATCCCCCTGTTTATGCCTAGTAAAAGCCTTAATCATGTTTTCAGCTATTCGGTCAGTCAGTTAAGTGCCATACGTGATACACGCTTGGGCGATCATATCTCGAAAGAGACATGACTAAGTAGGCAGATGATTATCCCGCAGTAGATTGCCATTACTTTCTCCTGTAGACGGATTGCCATCCAAGGCTATAGAACCCAAACTGTCCTGTTATTTAACTCATAAGTGGAGGGAAGAAACGGAGTAATATATTTCCCAAGGGTATTTGTGTGTAAGGGAATGCAAGGAATTCAAACTCGGCTCCGTGATGTCTCGTTCCAAGCCGATATCCACTGCACAACAATGCACATCCTTAAGCATAGCATACATATATGTTGTTAATGCATCTGTTGCGAGATAAAAACTTTCGCTACTTAAAAATATTCCTTGACATTTTTTCTTTAAACATTTCACCCGAAGCAAAGTATGACTGTTACTGGTGCGCAGGGGGTTGCATGATAAAAGAAAACTGGGTAAATTGGATATTGCAGAAAGGATAAAAGATGAACGGTGTTTCAGAACGTAAAAGACAAATGCGAGAAAAGAAACTATTGGAGTAGAAGTGGCGGTTACGTTTAACTATTTCAGCGGTAAAAGGGTTTAACCTGGATTCCAATCTTGTAGCACGTTTCGTTTTTAAAAGTTTTTTTGGCAGACAAAGTAACAGCTTGTCGAACACAGAGCATATTTTCCTCGCAAACATCAACTCTGTTGGCAATAACCCTGACGTCGTATTTGGGTTTGGCGTGATTCTATATACTGCCAAAAATTTCTGAATACTTCTTCCATTCGTATCTACGCCTTGAGTTTTCTTAAACGCTCGCTTAAAGGTGTCCACGAATTTTTCCGCCTGTCCATTCCATCTTGGATGATATATTGGCGTTGTCACGTTATCAATGGACAATGACGAACAGAATTCTTTGAGTTCTCTTCCCGTAAACTGTGTTTCGTTGTCGCTGTCTAACGTTTTAGGGAGACCAAAGCAAGTAAAAATTTCGTTAAGTGCGTTTATTGCACTTGTTGCAGTCGGATGTCTGCGCTTAACAATTTCTTGCCACTTAGTGAAACTGTCCACAATAATTAGGTAATAAGATCCATTTATAGGCTCTGCATAGTCGATACGCAATCGAATCCATGCCACATCTGTCTTTGACCATGTCTGAATCCTTACCTGTTGATCCCTTACTGCCAGTTGACATTCTCTGCACTGTTTCAACAAGTTTTCTATGTCTTGGTCCATTATCGCCCGATAAGTATAGCTTCTCATTAGAGATTTAATTCTAGAAATCCATGGACGGAATTTGTGAAATTCTTTTAAAATTTTCTTTTGCAAAGTAACCGGCATTGCAACCCAATCTGATTGAAAATGGTGACACACTACTTCCTTTCTTAGATTGCTCGATTAATTCAACTTGCTTTTTCATTTTTCTAGTGAAATCATCGTTCTTCGCTGCTTTTTTCACATCTTCTTGAGTAACCGGTTGTTCTCTAATAGTGTTGCATACTAGACTCGACAATTCACTTTCGTCTCTTAGTGACGCTGTTACAGTTTCTTCCAACGGTTCCGTATGTTCAGCTATCAATCTTGGTAACCCATCGGCATCACCTAGCTTCTTTAAAAGCACATATTCTGTTTTGAAAATATAATTCCCGGTTCACACTCCACCCACGTCTATTGAACAGGTGAAGAGGCTCATCCCTGGTTCCCTGTTTAGGATGCGGTTTACGGTTTTCTCTTTTCCAATCTTCTCACTTCGTTTTTTTTTTCAATTGGAGTAGATAGATCTATCTATCGCCCGGTTTACACTCCACCCACGTCTATTGAACAGGTGTAGAGGCTCATCCCTTGTTCCCTGTTGAGGGTGTGGTTTCCGGCTTTCTCTTTTTCCAATTTATTCACTCTTACGTAGCCCCCTGCACACCAGTTGCCTTACCGCCTTGCTTGGGGTGATGTGATTAAAAAAAAAATTCAATAAAATTACACCCCAACGCTGTAGTCGATTTGCCATGTGAGTTGGTATACCTTGTTTTCAAATATTGATAACAGCAATTTGTAGTCTGTTTGCAGAATAAACTCTCTTCCGTACAGAAACCTGTGAAATGTTTTACAGCGTAGATTGTTGCTTAACATTTTTTAAAAATTTGACTGTAACTTCGTCCCGCGGACAGTAACGTTCTCGAGGAATGTACTATTGGATTTGTAGATCCGTCCTCGAATTTATGAAGCAATACAATGCCTAGACCCTCATTACTGGCGACTGCTTCTACAATAATTTTCCTCTTCGGTTCGAAATGCACTAACGATAGGTCTGTTAATGGACAGCTTTTTATTTTTTTAAAAGCATGTTCTCATTCTTTCGACCAATTCCACTTTGCGCCCCTTTTTACCAACTTATTTAAAGGAGCTCTCATATCATATTTCGGGATATGAATGCTATAGTAACTTACTAATTTCAAGAATGCCTGGAGTTTAGTCACAGGTGCTGGCATATTTTTTATAGCCTCAGCTCTTTCTGGATCGGGTTTTCTTCATTTAATGTCAATGATCTGTCCTAAATATTTTATCTTCTTTAAGAAGAACTTTCATTTTTCAGCACTCAGTTTGAAACCGTATTCCTCAGTTCTCTGAAATACTACTTTAATATGCGTTTTGTGTTGGGCCTTGTTTTCACTTTTAATCAAAATATTATCTAAATATGCAATTGCATGCTCCATACCAGCCAACATGTGTCCATTATTTGCTGGAATAGGCTTGGAGCTATCTTCAATCGAAACAAAAGATCATATAGTATAAAAATCCCTTTTATGCTTGTTTATTGCCTGGTACTTTGAACATTTTTTACTGACCTTCACCTGAAGGTAAGCTTCTGATAAGTCCAACTTTGAAAACACTCTACCTCTTTTTAATTTAGTAAATACATCCTCTGGAGACGGTAGAGAGTAAGCGTGGTCTTTTAAACAGTCATTTAAGCCTGTCGAAAACTCTGCTCACACTCTGATCTTCCGGTTTTTTTAATATATAGTCTCCATATTAAATATGGAGACGCCCAATTCGAGTACCCGTCTTTTGAAATTACGCCACTTTTCTCCTACCTTTCATTTATTCCTCATTTATTCAAAAAATAGTTTAACCATTTCTTTCAATTCGAAGTTGACTTCTGTTTTTGTGCACATACCTAGCCCTTCTGAAAAGACGCGAGGTAATTCGCTTTTCAAATCCGTAATAAATCTTTCTGATTTCTTCGTCTTATCGTTCTCTATGACGTTAACTTTTACAGAAAGCATTGATCGGCAAGTCGCCTAAGTTAAACAATACGTTTCAGTCTAAAATAAGAGATTTACTGAACCAGGGAGCACATACACTTTCGATTTGTGAATTTTTCCCACAAATGAAATGTTACATTTTAATTCCCCTTTAAACTTAAGTCTTTTTCTTGACACTCCCCTAGCAATTGTGTCTGTATTAGACAACGGTGGATAACATATTTTTTTTCGTGTTTTCTCGTTTATTACTTCCTGAATCGGGTAATAACTTTACGGTCAGCCTATTTATTTTTTGATAGAAGTATTTTCTTCTTTTAACCTCTTCAATTTTGTTTTTCGATAAAATTATGTTCGTCTTTGTTTGCTAATTTGCTTTTATGTTTTTCTGTTTTGCCCGACAATGAGAACTTCAATGGCTCACAATTAAAACATATTTTATCCCAAAATAAAATAAAAAACCTTTTTTATATGCTGTCCTCAATACGAAGAGCATATAATTTTTATTTCTTTATTCTTTGCCCACTTCCCTTGTCTTACAGTTTGTACTCGCAAAATACTCTTCTCCTCAATTATTATTTTTTTATGTTTATAAGTCGCTGACATTCTTCTGTTATTTTTTGTATCGTAATCTTCGGATCCTGTTCCATGATAGTGAGCATTCTGGATCTCACACTGTGCATTACCAATACCTGCATACGTGATTAAATAATCATCCTCTTATTTTACGATATTTAGACACATGTATCGTGAATAAAATAGACATTTTATCGAAGATTTTCGACAAAATGTCTACTGTTTCGCTGAATGTAATTTTTTCTGGCTTCTTTGGGAGGATTAAATTCGCGTATTTTGTATTTTGTTCTGTTTCCAACCTCTGCAGCAATGGAGTGATTTTTTCTCATCGGACCAGTGTTCACATCTTTTCGAAAATATTGTTTCAAAACTACGAAAATAAGCCGGAAACGGTGAACTACTGTCAGGGTCGTATTTAAATTCAGCGAGTGAATTTGAAATCCCTTCAGCAGAAAAAATCTAGAACCTGGTTCTTTTGTTGTGCTTGATAATATGTCTTCCCAAAGAGATTTATTGTCTTTTGCCTGTTGTTTGAATAATTTTTCAAACCTTTCTTGTTGCTGCATAAATTGCTGTTGTTGTTGTGGGAATTGTTGCTATAAAGTGACTAGTAGCACCTTAGTTAATTCAGTAAATTTTTCCATTTTATGTAGATAATAGAATCTTCTAAGTCCAAACAAGAGGGGTAGGGCAATTCTTACTATCTGTAAGCGTTGCACAATTTTTCCTTTTCTAAGCTTTTCTAACTCTCCTCGTTAAAAAAAAACAAAAAGAATGAGGGGAAAATTACTTACTTTCTGTAAGTGTCGAACGACTCTTTCTAACGTTCTTTGTTAGTAAGTGGTGTCAACTGTATTATTATTAAAGGGATATATATACATATATATATATATATATATATATATATATATATATATATATATATATATATCCCTTTCCTGAACATATCATTTCGACAAAAATTCGAAACAACTTAGCAAGACTAAAACAATTATAATATATATATATATATATATATATATATATATATATATATATATATATATATTATTCGAAGTAGCTAAGTGTTTTTGCCAAATGTAACCAGGTAGGACAATCTAGCAAGTAGCCGTAATGGACTGGTCCTCGTCGTATTACTGCCAATATTACTGTCAGAGAGAACCAAGGTGTATGCATATTAATTACATCAATTAATATCATTATTAAATACCTGATGAGACACTGCTCTTTCAATATCGAAACAAAATGTACAACCTTGTAGTAGAATGTAGTTTGTGCATGTTCTAAAATATAATCTATAATAAATATTCATTGCTCTATTTTTATAATGAACACTGCTTTAAATTAATGTTTTGAACGTTGCAAATATTTTCCTCGTTCCATATTCATTTGGATTATATATATATATACACGCACAGGAATTCCTTTACTAACCCTAATTTATGGAATCGGACAACCCTCACACAAAAAGAACAAATTTGGAATTGAAGAAAGAAGGCCTAAACCCAGAGATAAAGTAGAAGCTGACAGGCACGGCACCTACTCCAAATAATCTAGGTGATATATGTAATCCATGTTTAACAGAAACAATTAGAATTTTGATATTTCAATACCAGAATGTACTTCTGAATAAGCCTCATCAAATTATTAGCATGTGTCGTCACCGAAGTAAATTTAAATTTCACTAATTAGACATTTCTCCTACTTATTCATAATAGGTTTTGCCTCCTACATAGATTTTATATTTGGTGAATCCGTATGGTAAAAAAGAAATAACCGCAAAACTACTGTAAATTATTTTTTGCTTTCAATATAACGGTTGATAAATTGCCAGCGTTTATTAGAACATGAAAATTATCCAAAATGGATTTTTTTATATGTTGCAATGTCATTGTCATGCACGTGTTAAAGCATGAAAAAACCTCTTTCTACAAACATTTTAGAACACTATTACAGTATTCATAGCTGGTTTTGTTAATTGACGGCTTAGGTGTTTTAATGAATATTTCCTCGAAAATCTGTAGTTTGCTTTTGTTGTTTTCTTGGTGTGGGATATTTTTTATATTATATTATAAATATATTTATATTATTATTTTTGTTACATTAACTCACACCCCTGAAGATGATCTCGGGAAGAGATTGAAAATACTTGGGTACATTGAGAAATGAATGATAATGACATTGGTCAACGTTACAGCTTATTTCTGACATCTTTCAATTATAATCAGTGAAATATTATCCGTGAGTATGAACAGATTTTATTAAAAATAAGCAGACAAAATTTTTGCATTTTATTTAGTCTGACATGTCTAAAAAGATGTGCTGCCTAAATACACATAGTTTACTGACACCAAATCGGCCGAGTTTCGACCCCGGCCAGAAGTAAGTGGATGTGTCTAGCAACACTGATGAGCTGTGATACAGTGAAACAGGCTTGTATGTGGATGACTAATATATATATATATATATATATATATATATATATATATATATATATATATACTTTAATCCAAGCGGAAAAAGCAGGAAGCTAAATTCCAAAAACCCGATCCTAATTAATATTAAAATTTTATTTTAATATTAAAAAATGATACAGGAAGAGAGCTCCATGTAATAAAATATTACAGAGCAAATATAAATTAAAATAGGATTAATTCAAGGAAGTTGAATATATATATATACATTCCTGATGGTTGTTATTGGTAACATTATTAGAAATATTTTTTGCCATTCTAGTTTAGGTGAAACTGTTATACCGGGGATGCTGAATACGACGAAAAAATTGTTCAATTGCCACATTTATATTAATTGGTTTACTGTGTTATTGTTGAATGAGTATTTCAATAAAATCACATTTATTATGGTATTTAGTCTATTAATTGATAATCGATGTTGAATAAACGTATCCCTTTATTTAAGTTTTCTGATTGTATGTTAATAATTAAAATGCATTCTTTTCAAAATGCTGCTATTCTAATAATGAACAAAATGGCAACATTTTCCAGGGGCATCTATATTTATTATATAGTTAAAATGAATTAATGAAAATCAGCTTGGCTTGGAGAATAAGAGAGCCAAGTTCGAATTGCAGTCGAGTTCATTACATTGACTTACATTTCCCTTGGGAAAGGTATGGATTCATTTTTTCTCTCCTAGCTAAGGTTAAACAGCAGGGCAGACTGGGTGGCAACCGGTCTAGGAAAAAGACACTGAATTGAAAACCAGCCTGAAAGTGAACCCCTTGTATAGGGTTAACACCCCTACCTGTAAAAGGACACGTTGCAGAAGTATCTACGTTAACTAACAAGCAAGGAATCGTCGATGGCATATGCACTACTGGGAGTGATGGGCTAAATGATCCATATTTATTACAAGAAATTAATGAAAAAATATAAAATAAAAATATGATTTCCAATTAAATTCCATAAGTTATTTAAGTGCCATACATGATACACGCTTAGGCGATCATGTCTCGAAAAAGACATGACTGACTGGGAAGGTGATTATCTCGCAGTAGGTTGTCATTACTTTCTACTTGTAGACTGGTTGCCAGCCAAGGCTATAGAACCCAAAATGTCCTATTATTTAATCCATAACCGGAAGGAAGAGACGGATTAATACCTTTCCCAAGTTTATTTGCGCGTAACTGAATGCAATGAATTCAACTGGAATTTGGATTCGGCTCCCCGATTTCTCGTTCCGAGCCGATATCCACTGCACCACAAAGCACATCCAGACATTCCCGCCAGACGTAAATTAGTAAAATATGTAATTGTAGCTGTTCAACATAATATTATACAAGCCTAATATGTAAAGCTGTCCTGCTTATTTTACTTGACTTTATCTGAAGGAAGCTTCTCTTTTGTGAGGTTTCTGAGTGCACTCGCACATATAATTCCAGCAGTAATTAGGCATCATGTGAACATTCCATCGGCTTCGGTATTCTCCATAGTTTTTGTGTCTTAGTGGAAAAATTCTCTCTGATCTTCACTAACACCATCAAAGATTTTCAGGGAATCTGTCTAAATAATTAAACAGTTAGTCGATTTCATTATTCATTCTTGTTTCAGGAGCCCGAAAATTTTCAGCTTGACTTCAAATATTTCCTGCTAGTTACTCGTTTTTTTTTTTTATCCAGACGCTTTTCACAACTGCGACAAAAGAGGTCCACGCAGCGACCTTAATCTCAGACATGTGGGAGACAAATTGCTCATTGTTAATCAGCTTTCTTTGTGCCCGATGAAAAATTCCAACCTTAATATTCTCATTGCTCACAACTGGTAATACTGTGAAGATATAAGTGAAGCCTGTTCATCTTGATCTAATGCCTAGACAAGTTCGAGTAGAGTATTGAGACAGAACAGTTTTGTTGGAAACCAAAAAAAGTACTGGACTGTTACGTGATATCTACCGCCACCCACCACTATATGGAAATGTAGGAGAGAATCGAGTCAACAGAAACGTGGTTATACAGTAGGATGTTGAGGATACCATGAAACGAAAAGATGAACAAAGACGAAATTTTGGAGAGAGTGAAAACGAAAAGGAAAATTATACTAAACACCAGAAAGAAACAGCTAAAGTTTCTGGCACTCGTAATAAAGAAAGAGGGCTTTAAAAAATCTCACATAGCGTATATTGGGAACAGAGAGACAGGGGAAATTAAACAGAACTAATCTCAAAATTCCGTTAACAACGTTAATTAAAAATGAAAACTAAAAACAAACAAGAAAAAACAAAAATAAGAAAATTCACACACACACCCACACACACACACATATATATATATATATATATATATATATAGATTGGTGTGATTAAACATTGAATAAACTATATTTAACGCATTTTACTTTGTTTCAAAGAAGAAGTTTAGAATAGAAATCCACCAATGTTCTGTATATATGACATTTTTATGGACAGATATTCATGAAATTTAATATATATATATATATATATATATATATATATATATATATATATATATATATATATGGATGTGTGCTTCGCAAATTTAGAAAGTAATTTTTTCTTTATACGTGTTTCGTTAAATATTGATTTATTAAGCACTGCTGAAAGTATGGGGTACCCAGCGTCTATCAAACACACTACTCACTTGTAACAGGTTCTAGCAAAACAGGCTTGTTAACCATTACACCGCGTCGATGCGCCCATGTTTCGTTGAATATAATGGATAATGTAAATTTTCCTCCTTTGTTTTTAAAGTTCTGACGATGTTTTTTAGGAAAGCACAGCGTAGTATTACTAATACGTCTACAAAATACAGCTTAGGACATACAAATAAAAATATACTTGTTATAAGGTCTGCTTTCCTCCGTATATTTATATAGTCTGTGCCTTAGTTATGCTAATTAGGTATTCATTTACATATAAATAGCTGCAAAAATTCCTTGCAAATGGCTAATGAATTAATTGAAAATGCTTTACATTGTCGATTTTCTAAACTTCTTTTAGCTGTGGCACAAGGTCGAAAGTACGGAGTACCCAGTACTCACTACTCACTTGTGATGATTCTAGCGAGAGAAGCTTGCTAACCATTACACTATGCCGAGGATCCCAATCGCTTTTTATATTAATACCTATGAACTGTTTCTACACTTTTATTACTAATAAAAAATGTAAAAAATCCACTAATAAGAAACGAATTCAAAACTTGATCATTACATTCCATTAAACAAATAATATATCCGCCCCAGATGATAATATTTCTTTTAATCATTTCACCTCAAGCAAGACAATAAAACCGCTAAAAAACAAAATGTTTACTTAGTGTGAGAGCAGATGAGTAAAGGAAAACATTATTACGGAGAGAAAACAATGGAAGAACGTGATTAAGAAGAGAAGATAGCTGTTAACATTGTATTAAAATTGATTGACTGGAAAGCAAGAAGCTGGAAAAGAGTTTGACGAGAAAAAAAATTAGCATACAACTTTGCAGTTACATCTCGCTATTGCAAAAGTGCGTTGTGGTGCAGTGGATGTCGGCTCGTCAGGAGAAACCAGAGAGCAGATTTCAAATTCCAGCTGAATTCGTTTACGTGCAAAACCCATTAGAAAACGCATTAACACATTTACTCCCGCCAGCTATGGGTTAAATATCAGGACAGATTGACAACGACTCTACCGCAGAAAATTATGGCAACCTACTTCATGAGAAGGATGTGCGATGTGGTGCAGTGTATATCGACTCGGAACGACAAATCGGTGGTGCCGAGTTCAAATACCAGTTGAATTCTCTGCATTCACTTACGCACAAATACCCTTGGGAAAGGTATTAATCCGTCTCTTCCCTCCAGTTATGGGTTAAATAACAGGACAGATTGGGTTCTGTAGCCTTGGTTGGCAACCAGTCTACCGCAGAAAGCAATGGTAACTTACTGCGAGATAATATTCTGCCCAGTCAGTCATGTCTCTTTCGAGATATGATCGCCCAAGCGTGCATCACGTATGGCACTTAACTGACTGATTCTCTCATGAGAATCCTATGCCCACTTATTCATCTCTCTTTCGAGACATGATCGCCCAAGCGTGTGTATCAGATATGGCACTTATCATAACTACCTACTAATCTAATCTATCAGTCAGTTAAGTGTAATACGTGATACAAGCTTGAGTGATCGTATCTCGAAAGTGACATGACTGATTGGGCAGAATATTATACCGCAGTAGGATGCCATTGCTTTCTGCGGTAAGCTGGTTGCCACCCAAAGCTATAGAATCCAATCTGTACTGTTATTCAACCTGTAACAGGAGGAAAGAAACGGATTAATACCTTTCCCAAAGGTTTTTGTGCGTAAGTGAATGCAAGGAATTCAAATAGAATTCCAACTCGGCTTCCCGATTTGTCGTTTCGAGTCGATATCCACTACATCACACCGCACATACCGGAGTATGTTGCCATTACTTTCTAAATAGATTGGTTGCCAGGCACGACTATAGAAACCAATGTGTTCTGTTATTTAACCTATAACTGGAGGAAAGAGACAGATTAATACCTTTCCCTAGAGTATTTGAGCGTAACTGGACGCAACGAATTTAACTGGATTTCGAACTCGGCTCCCTAATTTCTCGTTCCGATCCCATGTACACTGCATAGCCAATCTAATAGTGAATAATTCATATAAAAAAATTAACAAAGAAGTTACGTTACGGTGTGCATACTTAAAAGGATACTGGTGATTTAACAAGCATATTTTTATTTGTACGTCCTAAGCTGTATTTCGTAGACGTATGAATAATACTACGCTGTGCTTTCCTAAAAAAAATCGTCAGAACTTTAAAAACAAAGGAGGAACATTTACATTATCCATTATCTTCAACGAAACATGGGCGCCTGGACGTGATGTGATGGTCAGCACTCTTGTTTAAGCCTTGTGCCACATCTAAGCAGAGCTTAGTAAATCAATATTTAAAGAAACATATATAAAGAAAAAATTACTTCCTAAATATGCGAAACACACACACACACACACACACACATAATGAATTAGAACACTCTCAGTTATTGGGCGAGTGTAATGATAATATACACGCTAAAAAGTTTGCCTCCGTAGCTCAGAGGTAGAATCGCCGACTGACGCTTATTTCGGGTTTCAATCCTGGGTAAAAAGCAATCGGCTGTCTAACCTTACTGATGGACTGTGATACAGCGAAACAGATCTGTCTGCGGATGACTATATATATATATATATATATATATATATTAGATTTTATGAATATTTATCCATAAAAATTTCATATATACAGATCATTGGTGGATTTCTATTCTAAACTTCTTGGAAACAAAGAAAAGTGTGTTAAATATACGTTATTCAATGTATAGACACTAATATATATATATATATAATTGTGAAATTAAATTCATATAGAAACTTATCAAAGAAGTTACCTTACGGTGCACAAACGGAGAATGGTACTGGTGATTTGAGGAGAATGGCTCCCATTCGATCTCTGAAAACTATATTATCAATATTTATATCTAAACTACCATGAAAAATGTTTTGTATTTTTGTACCATTTATCTCACATCGTCGTTTAGATAATATTCAATGAATTTCTAAATATTTGCAGTACGACTTCTTTTGTGAAAGGAAGCATTACTTTCCGGAAGTCATCATAAGAGTAATTATTCGTTTCATGTTGCTGTCATCCACTGTTAAGAAGGTTGGATCACTATGTCGATCCAGGATGTTTTTTCCACCTGAATCCATCCTGCATATATACAAGTCAACCATCCGTCCGTGCATGAGGTACTGCTGCCATTTAAGGTCAGGTGCCCCTGCTGTTCTCCTCAGTGTTCTTGACAGGCTCCAAAGGAGAGTCAGTAATGTGATAGGTACTGATCTGGCGGCTCGACTGCAGCCACTTCCCCACCGTCGAAATGTGGCCTCTCTTTGTCTGTTCTATAAATACTTTCATGGCTTCTGCTCAGACGAACTTAAGTCACTGATGCCTCCTCAACAGGTGTTTACTCGTGCAACCAGACTGGCAACTGGGTCCCACCCATTCACAGTCAGGTTAGCCAAATGCAGACGACAATTCTACTCCTACAGCTTCTTCTCTCGCCCTTCCCGCCTGTGGAACTCGCTCCCGTATTCTTGCTTTCCTGACGGCTACAACCTCAAGAAATTTAAATGCAAAGTCAATACTCATCTACTAACCACTGGACTCTAGCTCTCTCCCCACCCCTGTATAACCTTCCCTTTCTCTCCACCTATGTATCTGTCATCGCACCTGCTTTCTCAGCTTTCTATTGTTCCTTTCTAACTAGTTTGTATTCCTCACTCTTTTCTAATTAATCTTTTTACATTTATGTAGCCCCCTGCACATCAGTGGCGTTTCCGCCTTGCTCGGGGTGAAATGATTAAAAAAAAAATAGCAATCCCAAAAATTGGAAGTAATTCTATTACTGAAACAAGAATGACAAATCTAACCGTCAGTTTCATTTTTCGCGGAGAAACGTGACGCTAAGTCGAAACAAATTAAAGAACTCTGTCTTTTAATTTATTTTAGTAAATACTTTAATTTTTTGATCGGAATGTTTATATGGTTATCTTGATTGAATTCTTTAACCGTTTTGTACTAGAAGGAGAATGGTCCTAGTTATGACGGTAAACTGCATCCGGCAGCACGGCCTCTGATTCGGAGGTTATGAGGAGCATGGAACCACCTCTTAATTGCTGTTGTTCCAAACTCAACCCTGACCCGGAGTGGTAACATCTGTTAGGGGCCCAGCAATGGACAAATAGTTAACCCCTAAACTGGGGTCAAAACACTATGAAAGTATGAAAATGCACTTTATAGAAATATATGCATACAAATTGACTTTTATAGAAAAATATACATTTTTGGAAGAAAAATATTACCAACAATACATTTTGGAAGGAAAAATATTATTACTAGTAATACATTTATGAATACAAAACTAGAAGACATCTTCAGTTTTCTAAAATAAAAAATATAAAAAATATAAAAAAGTCAATTAAAATCTGACTAAATCAACATTCTCACTATAACCAAACATAAAAAAATACCTTAGAACCCCACCTTTTTAGCATTAAATAACCTAAAGAGGTTGATATACCGTAAAAAAATAATCAGACCCGAAGGAGAAAGAAAAGGCTTATTAAAAGAAGGAACATAAATGAGAATCGTAAAGAAAGTCCAAAAGTAATGGAAGCCCTAATAATAATAATAATAATAAAAGGAAAATGTAAACACTCACTAACATTAACTACAAACACGGCCACAATGTGCGTATTTGGGACAAAACAGTCTTCTATAAATTCAGGCACATACATAAAAGCTCACACAGAAATAAAAAAAATCATCCTTGTTAATGGCTAAAAGAATGACCGAAATCGTTCGGAAATAAAAAAAAAAGATATTTGTATAATTTTTATTCCCTTTATGTTCAGACAAGGAAACACTTGTATGAACACAAGAAAAATTAAATAAAAAGAATAATAACAGACTTGTATAAAAATACAAATAGTAAATTACTGATAACCCCAGAAGAGTAAACGGATAGGTTCGTCTACGAAACTCCAAGGTCAGGATGCTGACGGTAACATCAATTAGCTAGGTGATAAAGGAATGTTCAAACTAAAATCAATAAGCTTAGTGAAAAACATATATATATAGTCATCCGCAGACAGAGCTGTTTCGCTGGATGACAGCTCATCAGTACGGTTAGACTCCGATTGCTTTTTAACTCAGGATTGAAAGCCGACCGAACTGGCGTCAGTCGAAGATTTTACCTCTGAGCTATGGGCTCTCGGTAGAAGGAGGCAGATTTTTTAGCGTGTATATTATCATTATACACGCCCAATAGCTGAAAGTGTTCTAGACAGATCTGCTGAATGAACGATATATATATATATATATATATATATATATATATATATATATATAAAGTCTTTCACTATATATATATATATATATATATATATAGTATTTACTTGTGATATTATTTACCGCCAAGGTATTTATCGTAAAGTGCTCAATATTGAGGTGTACATAAAACGTTGATAGGTACAATGTCTTAGAAGACCTAAAGTGGAACGACTGCATTGAATCAATAGCTAAATCTACTGCTACGAAGGTTGGGCCATTGTGTTAGGCCAGTAGTTTTTTTTTTCGTCTGAATACATCTTGCACATATATAAATCTACCATCCGCCCCAGAATTGAATACTGTTGTCATATTTGCTTAGTCTTCCCTGCTATTTCTCCCGGGATCCTTGACGATACCCAAAGGCAAATTTGTTATGAAATCGATCCCGACCTGGAAGCTCGCTTCCAATCACCGACGAGATGTGGCTTCTCTCAGTCTTTTCTACAAATACTTTTAAGGCTTATTCTCCGGCAAGCTTAGCTCCCTGATGCCTGCTCTACAAGAATTTACTTAGGCTACTAGACTGGCAACTAGTAAAATACAGCCGTCACTTCTACTCGACCAGTTTCTTTTCTCGTATTTTCTGCTTGTGGAACTTCCTTCTGTATAGTTGCTTCCCTGGTAGATACAATCCCCAAGGGTTTAGACGCAACGACATTTATTATCTCTTATCTCCTTTTCTCTCATCCCATCTTATTCTTTCTGTATATTGCTCTTCCTTTCTCGTGTATCTTTTCACACCAGTATTCCCATCCTTCTCTTGTCAATTCTCCAATACCCACATTAACCTGCTCCTCTTTCTCTTTGCGCACCAGTGGCAGTACTGCTTTGCTTTGGGTAGAACGATTATATATATATATATATATATATATTGTGTGTATTTAGGCAGCATTTTGTTGATGCATGTTTCATTAAATAATATAGACAAGTTTTGTCGATTTATTTTATGTTAATTTTTTTCATATCGTCTGATAAGCTTAATAACATTATCGTTGAAAGAGGAAAGAAAACCACAATATTGATACATGTTTTTATTTAATCCTTTCTGAGCTTTCGGCTTACATCAGCCATTATCAAAGATGAAAATAGTGTTGGTTGTAACGGTCAGTTCGCGGACGAACAATAGTAGTAGTCGTCTATTTTGTTTGTGTGGAGGATTGGCGAACACGTGCGGTGCATGATGGAAGCGAAAATCGCCCTACAGCTTGTGGCGTCTCACATGACCACACGAGAGTGGTGGCGAGAAGTATTAAGTATGGAAAGCCATTGGTATAACCAATCGCCTCTGTTATCCATTATAGACATTTGAGAATGTGTGTGGATATTTCGTTGTTAATTTTGTTCAGATTAGGTTTCAACTGTTTTATGTATATGGCTTCGAGTGTGGTCATGTGAGACGCCCAAAGCTGTGTGTGAGATTTTCGCTTCCAGCATGCACGCACGTATTCGTCAATCCTCCACAAAACAAAATAGACGACTATTACTATCGGTCGTCCGCGAACTGCCCTTTATAATCAAAACTATTTTCATCTTTGATAATGACTGATGTAAGCCGAAAGCTCAGAAAGGATTAGATAAAAACATGTATCAATATTGTGATTTTCATTCCTTTTTCAACGATAAAACTATTAAGTTTATCAGACGATATGAAAATATATATATATATATATATATATATAGATAGATAGATAGATAGATAGATAGATAGATAGATAAAGAAAAGAAACATTAAATAGAAATAAATCAAATAAAAGAAAAAATAGAAAAATATGACGAGGAAAGAAAGAAAATAAAAACAAAAGAAAGAATAAAATTATTATTATTATTTAAGTGCCATACGTGATACACGCTTGGACGATCATGTCTCGAAAGAGACATGACTGACTGGGCAGAAGATTATCCCACAGTAGGTTGCCATTGCTTTCTGCGGTAGACTGGTTGCCGACCAAGGCTATAGAACCCAACCTGTCCTATTATTTAACGCATAACTGGAGGTAAGATACCAAGGGTATTTGCGTGTAAGTGAATGCAAGGAATTCAACTGGAATTCGAACTCGGTTCCCCGATTTCTCGTTCCGAGCCGATATCCACTCGGAATAAAATGAAATACTGAACGAAAAAATCAGAAAAAGAAGAATATAATGAATGAAGAAAAAGAAAGTTATCTGTTTCCTTTTCAGAACACATATAATGGCCTAAAACGTCATAAAAAAACGTAAAATATACCAAATTTGTTAAAAAGGGTAAATAGCTCCCAAAAATGCCCTAAATGTGTTTCATTTGTTCTTCACTGAAAATGTAACCGGAAAGGCAATCTATAATTAGAAATGACTATTGATTACGCAGGAAACGTTATCCTGTGGGATATTTGCGCCTAAAAGTGGTAAAAATATCCTAAACGAGGTTCTTCTGCTCAAACTCAAAATACGACTTTGTTCATAGCTGAAGTGTTGCATGCATGTGTGTTGTATGTCGAGAAAGCAGATCACATCATTGGTTATGACGAGAATATTTTAAAGAAGCATGCATACTAAATCCCACCCGACATAAGTATATTTAACAATGACCAAATTAGCCTTTGTTCTAAAGTATTCTCGTTATCTGCCACTCCTAATAACCTCTTGCATCTTAGTGGCATTATCGTTTTCCTCGGGGTGAATTGATTAAGAATTAACTCTTCTTTCCAGAATTATTCAGACTTTACTCTAAAGCAAATCCTGATAGAAATGGAAGTGTTACAAGGATTCATGATTTGCGAGCATAATTTTAACAAATTTGTGGCCCAGTGGATATCGGTTCGGAACGAGAAATCGGGGAGCCGAGTTCGAATTCCAGTTGAATTCATTGCATTCACTTACTCGCAAATACCCTTGGGAAAGGTATTAATCCGTCTCTTCCCTCCAGTTATGGGTTAAATAACAGGACAGATTGGGTTCTATAGCCTTGACAGGCAACCAGTCTACCGCAGAAAGCAATAGCAACCTACTGCGGGATAATCTTCTGCCCAGTCAGTCATGTCTCATTCGAGACATGATCGCCCAAGCGTGTATCACGTATGGCACTTAACTGACTGAATATATGCAGATAACATTGTTAATAGAATTCACAGAAAGAACATTACAAGAATTCATAAGCAAACGAGAAGAAAAAAAATTAATCTCAATTGCACGGAGACGAAATATATGGTTGTCAGTAAAAAGGATATTGTAATGTACAAATTATAGATTGGCTAAACGAAAATAAGACAAATACTGCTGTGGATCTTCGTAGCCAATTTGCTGTGACAAATCTTAACACAAATCTTCGTCGCCAATTTGTTGTGGGGTTGTTGTGACAAAACTTCGCCGCAGAATTGTAGTGACCGGTATGGCCGGAAGTAAAACACGGAATACAGAATGTAGATCGAAAACAGTGTATTAATACAACAAGAATAGTATATACAAAGTAAGTGTTAATAATAAGTAAAATAGAATTAAGTAAGTCCGAACGGTACAGTTGCGCTGCTTATTACCTGAATCGTAGCTTGTTTTAACTGCGTACTAGCTGTCCCTAACTGTCGTACTTTACTGCCTACGGGAAATGACGGAGGTAAAAGGAAAAGTTCATTCCGCGTAGAAGGGCACCATAACAAATACAAAATATATCTTCAAATTATTTTAACCGAGAATGGGAAATGAGAAATCCGAAGATGCATTGGGGTAGTTAAAGGTGTATTTCAAAAGCTAAACAGTATATTAGGGAACAGAAAAAATCGTTTGAAACAAAGAAAAGAGTAATGAACTCTTATGTAACAGTTGTTATGAATGTGTTACAATGTTTCAGTTTGATGAGGTTTTATATAAGACTATTAGAAAGTATTGAAAAGGCAATAATCATAATAATGAGAAGGCTTTAGAAAGAGACGGTAATCCAATCTCGAACAGGAAAGAAGGGTACTTCTTCTTCTTCTATGTGCCCTGTCCCTTCAGGACGTAGGCGGCCATGGTTTTCCACGTCTCCCTATCCCTGGTGCCTCCTAGAATGCCTTCTTCTGTTACACCATGCAACCCTCGTTCCATAATCCAACTGATTAGGTCCTTCAAATATGTTATCCACTGCTTTCCCCTGTCTTTTCCCCCTCTATCTGGCCTGTTAGTATCAAGTTCTCCAAGCCCTCTTTCCTCCTTGCATGTCCCAGGAACTTCAGCTGTTTCTTCCAGATACATTTCTTTTTCCGTTTCCATCATTTTCAAAACCTCATCATTGCTCACCTGCTCGATCCATGATATTCGCAGCATCCTTCTGTAGAACCACATTTCAGTTGCTTCAAGTTTTTCCTTCATCTTCGATGATATTTTTCAGCATTCACTGCCATATTGAAGAACTGACATCACATAGTAATCCAGTACTTTCCTCTTTGTTTCTAGTGAAATTGTCCTGTTTCTTTAGACTTTACTCAACTGCTGGGATGCTTCCTTCGCCATGCCAATTCGCCTTCGGATCTCTGTGTTGCACTTTCCGTCTTTCTGTTATAACACTTCCCAGGTATTTAAATTTTTGTACCTGCTTGATTTTAATATCACCGACCTGTATTTGGCATATTAATCTGCCCTTTTTTACTCCTATCATAAAAATCGGAAAAGAACCGGAGTATTAGCATATATATCTACTTCTACCGAAGGAAAAATAGCAAATAAAATGTCAGGAGACATTAGAAGCAGAAAATTGAAGGAGACTTTAGACTGAAGTGGAAACCCAATCTTAAACAGGAAAAAAGAAATAAACAAAATTACACTCTTGTTCAAAGGAACAACGAAGAGTTGATAATAGGTAAAATTATCTACATTTATTGAAGAAAAATAAGTAGTAAATAAAAATATTATTACAAGACAAAAATAGCAGTTGAAAGTAAGATAAAAGAAATAAAATTGGTTAACATGCTTTCATCTAAAACATTAAAAGAAATTCAAGTTAATATGGTGATTTACTAAGCGTAGCTTAGACGTGGCACAAAGCCGAAATAGGCACCTAGTGAGAATCGAACTCACTACTCAAGTTGAATCGAGGCTTGTGAGATAAGCTCGCTAACCATTACACCACCTTGAGGTACCGAAGGTAATATTATGTAAGATTAAATGTGTAAGAAATACTTGTCAGTAGTTAATAATGATTGACAATGATTTATGTTGTAATTCTCTCTAAACGGCTATAAGTTTAAGTCTCTCCTGACTCCAACAGGACTCTAACGAACACTCTATCAGAACAGCTTTCGAAACACTGAGGAACTTTGGGTATTTACCCGAGCCTTCTCCACAAAAAGTTTTGACACAACTCCTGTTTTTTACGTGGAGCATTGCGAGCGTATACGCTTTGGTAAAGATTTCACGTTGTATTGTTATGACTTCGTTTTCCTAGACGAGACTCTACTCTTAAGCATAACCTCGTCTACGTCCCTTTCCGCCCAGTGGCAGAGAATCTGACAAGGTAGATTTCTGTCGGAACATTGGGTAGTTACTTAAGTCCTTCCATCTGAAACGAAAAGTGTCCCCCTGCTCAGAGGCTGAGCGTCTGAGAAAGTTGAATTCTGTCGGAACTCTGGGTATTTGCCAGAAATCATCTGTATTGACACTTGATGGAACATGAAGTCGGCTTTTAACGTGAGAACTTCGAACCCTTAAAGTTGGGTAATCCTGTAGACCTTGCATAAAGTAAGATCGGGCTCTTGCCTAATTTTCCCGAGCCTTGTCCGGGTTCCTCTTCACCGGAAGGCAGAGAATCCAACAAAGAACTCCGGTTATTTACCAGAAACCTTTCAAATGATGTTCATTTCACTCGGTGGTATAGGGTCTGACAAAGTTGTGTTCTGTCGGAACTCTGAGGTTTTATCAGAAACCTCGTCGCTGAGACCGGATTTGACACAAGTTCGATTTATAACGCGGGATATCCAAGTCTTTAAGTTCTGGCGAAAATTTTTCGTAGACCTTGCATAAGACAAGGTCGGAATCTAGTCTAATTTTTCCCAGTCTCGTCTGCGATCTTCTCCACACGGAGGTAGTTCCGACAAGTTTAAGTTCGAGAGGATCTCTGGGTATTTAACAGCCTCCTCTCCATTGAGGCCGGATATGACACAATGTCGATAATTTAATATAGAATACCCGAGACCATAAGCTCGGCCAAAAACTTCCAGTAGTTTCCGCAGACCTCACTTATACTGATGCTAAACTCAATTTAAGTTTTTTATTAAGGCATCTTGCCAAATCCAATCGTGTTACTGGAACTGTCTTATTTACTTCACTACACTTCATTTAATAATGAAAAAGTCTTTTGGAAATAGATTTATTTTCTATATTTTTAGAAAAAAAACTTGAATTTTTTCTTAAATTGATGAGCACTACATTCCAAGAATGAGAATACATAAATATATTTTATTTGTTTATTTTATTTTATTAGAAAGTCAAATTGAGATACTATCACTGGAACAATAAATTATAATCTTTAATATTGTAGAATTCTAAACCAATATCATTTTCATTCGAATGATTAACTTTCAATTATCGTATTTGTTTTTTCTTTTATAATCATTTTACCCCAAGTAAGGCAGTACTGCCACCAGTGCTTAGGATGGTACAATATGAGAAAAAGAAAAGAAAAAGAAACAGAGAATGAGCTACAAAAGAAGTCGAAGAATATTTTGGGGATAAAGAAGACAGAAGATTGCAATTGATGTTGTAATTAAACTTTTGAAGATTATAAGTATATGGGAATCAAGTAAATGAAAGGAGATTCAAAGTCGGAAAGTGCGAGAGAAGAAACTGAGAAAGTTGAAGTGGCGTTTACATTTAATTATTTAGAGCGTAAAAGTGTGGAACCAAGTTGCCAGTCTATGAACACGGCTAAATTCATGATGTCGAGGCACCAGAGAAAGGAACTCATTGGAGCAGAAGCATTAATAATATTTGTAGAATATTTGTAGAAAAATACAGAGGGGAGCCACATCGCACCGGTGAGAGAGTGACTGAAGTTGTGCTGCTAGTGAATAATATTACGCTATATCTGAAAAAACGACGAGGAACACGTAGACTACCGGCCATAATCATTTCACTTGGAAATAAATACTAAAAAAATAGTATGAAATACATCATTTTTTAACCACTAGGTTTGCTTAATAACTATGGCCGGCAGTGTATGTGTTCCTCGTTGTTTTTCCAGATATAGCGTATTATACTACACTAGCAGCACGATTTTTGAATTTATAGACAACCTTTGGCACTGGAGCATGGTCTGTCATGATCGGCTCATACAAAATGCAAGCTGCCTTTCAGCCAAAAGACCTAGGTTTAGAATTTCAGGCATTGGTATGTTTGAATCATTTCAAACTTTGCAGATGAAAAGGCAGTATTTATTTTGAAGTTTTATTCTGTTGGATTCGGTGGTTGTTGCTTTGATTCGACTATATTTTGGATCTGAGTCATGGTAAAGTGGATATCGGCTCAGAACAAAAAATTGAAGAGCTGAGTTAAAATTTTATTTGAAATCGTTGCATTCACTCACGCGTAAATTCCCTTGAGAAAAGTATAAATCCGTATTTTCACTCTTCAGGTATAGTATACCACTAGATGGGTGTTGTGGCGCAATGGATATCAGCACAGAATGTTGAATCAGGGAGCCGAGTTCGAATTCCAGTTGAATTCATTGCATTCACTTACGCGCAAATACCCTTGGGAAAGGTATTAATCTGTCTCTTCCCTCCAGTTATGGGTTAAATAACAGGACAGACTGAGTTCTATAACCTTGGCTGTCAACCAGTCTACCGCAGAAAGCAATGGCAACCTATTGCGGGATAATCTTCTGCCCGGTCAGTCGTGTCTCTTTTGAGACATGATAGCCCAAGCGTATTTCACGTATGGCACTTAAATAGCTGACTGATATGGTATAAATAGCAGAACAGATTGGTGTCTATAGGGCTAGTTGACAACTAGTCTACCACAGAAAGTAACGGCATCCTGATGCGAGAAAATCGACTACCCAGTCAGTCATGTCTCTTTCATTTCGGGACATGATCACCCAACCGTGAATCACGTATGGTACATCACTAAAGGATGTTTCCTTATGTGATTGGCATAAAATATTAATCAATCCTTCTTTGTTTGTTACCAAGACAGCGTTGCGTTTTGGAATACCACAGCTGTCATTTAGATACCACTGCTCGAGAGATAACGGTAGCTGAAAACAGAGTAAATAGGCTGATTTAAAATTGACCGTTGGTAAATATATCACAAACGATGAAACATGACAGAATCATTCTGATTTCTTCTTGCGAATCACTATCGAAAAGTGACAGTAACTATTAGATTGTGAAAACTGTAGAAAATGAAGACGGGTTTAATTTATGATGGTGTTGATTGCCGAAACGATTCCTTTTTGCATTATGCTTGAATTTCCCGTCCGACTAAAATAGAAGTCTTAAATCCTAACTCCCAATCCACGCTCGCTTCTTGTACTTATTCTGCCATTCATTCATAGAAACTCATAATACTCTGTCTTACTTGGTCGGGTGCCCCTGATATTTACACCGGGATTATTGACAATATCCAACGCAGAATCTGCAATGGGATTGATCCCGACTTGGTAGCTCAGCTGCAATCACTTTCTCACAGGCGAATTGTGGCTTCCCTCTGTCTCTTCTACAAATACTTTCACGGTTTCTGCTCTGACGAGCTTAGCTCACTGGTGTCTCTGAATGAATTTACTCTAGTTACTAAACTAGCAATTGGTCCCACCCTTTTATAGTGAAACTAATAAAATGTAATCCAACTTCTACTCCACAGCTTCTTTTCTCGCACTTCCCGCCTGTGGAATTCTCTACCGTATACCTGCTTCCCCGTGAGCTACAATCTCCAAGAATTAAAATGTTAAGTAAGTTTCAACAGTGTTTTATTCTCTGAGATAGTTTTCTCATTATGTATTTTAGTTTTCTCATTACGTATATATATATATATATATATATATATATATATATATATATATATATATATATACGAGGTTGTTAAGTGGTTTAGGAAATGTAACTGGGTAGGTCAATCTAGTACGTAGACGTAATCGTCGTATGCAGAATCCTGAGACGTAGGCCTAGTCAGTAGTCGTAGTAGAGCTATTGACGTAGACCAATAGAATTCTAGATCTCTCACTCACTCTAGACGTCCTTGCCTTCGTCTGTATTTATGGCTGACACCAGCCGATCCCACTCCAGTGAGGGAGAACCAAGGTGTATACATATTCATTAACAAGTCATTACATCAAATATATATTCAGCCATTCCTGTCATTAATAAATAAAATTAATATCCCTAATAATTAAAACGTGTCAGTATTTGGCAAATATATTCATTGTAATGTTGATTCAATAGTTAGTGTCCAGTGATATTTAATCAATTCATTAATTATTCAGTGAAATCGAGATCAAATAATGTAAGCGCGCAGTTTTGAAGATGAAGCAGTATTCAAAAATGTATAGTTGTATGGTTTTGTTTATCGGCATATAAAATCCCTGTATGGATTATTCAATGTCAATATCTAAATATTTTGAACACAATTTTATGGCTTCAACTGAATATACTTTGAACGCAATTGCATACCCTCAATTACAGATAAAGTTGTTGTTTATTTTTCTTGAAATGTTCATTGTTTGTCGTTTTGATATGAAGTTTATCGTTGGTAATTATACTATAAAATGTATTGCTAGCTATTTTTTCAACAATACTGTTGGAAATTTTGCGATAAATAGTTACTGAGGCTAATTTTAGTATAATCAGGAACTGTTGGTCAGTTTTTAATATAAGATATATTTCTGGTATTTTTTCTATAATTATGTATTTTTTAAATTTCATAGAGTATTGCTTTTACTATTTACGGGCAAATAGATTAATAATTGGGAAAAGTATTTATCCCTTCCCTGCAGATGTTGGCCAAATAGCAAGACAGATTGTGTTCTATAGCCTTGGTTGGCGATGAGTCTTACGCAGAAATTAATGGCAACCTACTGCGGGAAAACCTTCTGCCTAGGCAGTCATGTCTCGAAAGAGACATGATCGTCAAAGCGTGTTTCACGTATGCCACTTAAGTGACTAATTTATTAATTAAGATGTAGTTCCACGCTTCTCAAAATCTCCAATATTTCGATCAGGAGCCTTGCGTTCGGATGTACACGACTGAGTATAATTATTAAGCTACCCCAATTTTTTTTCAAATGATTTATTTAATACTTTTAGTATTTATTGCCAAGTTGATAACTCTCAATGAAAATAGAATGGTTCTTTTGTTATTATTACTTTGCAACATTTTACAAGGCAGTCAGGAATTTTTTGCTTCGGCCAGCCAATTAGAAGAAGAGACTAGCATGGGTAAGAGAGCACAAAAACTGCACACCAGAACAGTTCGTTTGCTGTTCATGTTATTGTGCAGTGTTAACAAAAGAAACATTTTATTTTTATTTAGAATTATCCACTTGATAGTAAATATTAAAAATAGTATGAAATACGTAATTTCTTTTAAAAAACTGGGGTGGCCTAATAATTAGGGCCGGTAGTGTAGTTTATCGTCATACCCAGGACTGTTCTCCTCGGGCTTCTCGATAAGGTTCAGAGGAGGGTCTGTAATGTGATAGATACCGACTTGGCAGACCGCCTGCAATCTCTCTCCCACCGGCGCGACGTGGCTTCCCTGTGTCTCTTCTATAAATACTCTCACGGCTTCTGCTCCGATGAACTTAGATCACTAGTGCCCCCTAAATACGAATTTGAACGAGATACTAGATTAGCAACTAGATCCCACCCTTTTACAGTGAAACCGATAAAATGCAGCCGTAACTTCTACTCCAACAGTTTCTTTCCTCGCACTTCCCGACTGTGGAATTCTCTTCCAAACGATTGCTTCCCCGGCGGCTACAATCTCCAGGAGTTTAAATGTAAGGTCAAAAGACACCTCCTAACACACTAACCTGCTCCCATTCTATCATCACTCTTCCCAACCCTCATCCTCGCTATCCTTACTCATTTGTCACCTTCCTCCTGACATTCCCTATGTCTAACCACTCCTTCTCTTTACCTTCCCCTATGTAGCCCCATGCGCAATAGTGGCAGTGGAATGCCTTGCTTGGAGTGAGATGATTAAAAAAATATCGTTTGTATCATACGTCGAAAAAAAGAGAAAGCTGTGTTTTTGAGTTATAATTTCATTGGCGCTTAGGAAA
Source organism: Ascarosepion bandense (assembly GCA_037127315.1). NCBI lineage: Eukaryota > Metazoa > Mollusca > Cephalopoda > Sepiida > Sepiidae > Ascarosepion > Ascarosepion bandense. Next base: position 748,650 of record JBBBDQ010000951.1, read on the forward strand.
AAGAAGGGAACTTAAATTTTGGATAGAGACGGACACCAAGCAAATGTGCACGTTAGCAATAAGTTTGATACGAAGAATTTGTTTTTTTTTTTATTGGAACGACGTAGCCATGTTTGATCCTTTTCAAGAGTTTGCTTTTATTTTCTCACTCCGAATACTGACGTATTTTCACAGTTGACTTACAATGAAAAGTTTCTTTTTCGAACTCTTCACTTTTTTTTTTGCCTTGCAAACTTTTAAATTTAGTTAGAATGCCTGACTTTGCTGTCCCCGATGAATTTATCGCTTCATTCTGTTTATTCCAAAAGTCGTATTCAAAACGCAAATAGAATTAGTCATCGCTGCAAAAAAAAAGAATCAAAGTTTCGAAGCAGAAGGTTTGTTTCCAATTTCTTTCATGCTACATATAAACTTCATGTGCGTTGCGTTGCAGTTGATATCGATTCGGAACGAGAAATTGGAGAGCTGAATTCGAATTCCAATTGAATTCCTTGCATTCACTTACGCACAAATACCATTGGGAAAAGTATGAATCCGTCGCTTGTCTCGTCTACTATGGATTAAATAGCAGGACAGATTGGTTTTTATATACTTGATTGGCAACCAGTCTACCGCAGAAAGTAATGGCAGCCTACCGCGAGAAATATTTTGCCCTGTAAAACTAACTATTTCGAGACAAGATCGCCCAAGCGTTTATCGCGTGTGGCACTTAACTGACTAATAAACTTCATTGATCGGTTCTCATATTCAATAACATGATCAAAGCCAATTTCTAAAAATAGTATTATATAAATTCTTCTATAGAAACCTCCGATAGGCAAGACTAGTGAATTTCAATTTAGACATGTGCAATAGATAAAGTGGCCATAATCGGGTGTAGTTTTATTAATTAATGAATAATACGTATTTACAAAATCAGCAACAAGATGTTACATTATGCAAACGTAATTTAACCAAACGATCACAGAAGTTAAGGGGCATCGTGCTTGGTCAGTACATAGATGGTTGACTGCTTGGTAAGACCAGGTTCTCTACGCTTGGATGCGCGGATAGTGTAATAATGGCTCGGAATAGATAGATATTTGTCTCAGTTTTGGTAAGGTTCAGTATATTCACTTACGCGAAAATAACGTTGATTTTTCCGCCCATTTAAAATGGTTAGATATAACCTTCCCTAAGAATACTTTTATGATAATTGTTCTGATGAATATTCCTTTGTGGTACCTTGACCTTATGAATTTAAGCGCAGTACTAAATTGGCAGCAAGATCCCATCATTTTACACTTAAAATAGCTAGATGTAACTTTCCCTAAGAATACTTTCATGATAATTGTTCTGATGAACATTCGTCTGTGGTACCATGACTTTATGAATTTAAGCGCAGTACTAGATTGGCGGCAAGGTCTCATCATTCTACATTTAAAATGGGGAGATGTAACCTTCCTTAAGAATGCTTTCATGATAATTGTTCTGATGAACATTCGTCTGTGGTACCATGACTTTATGAATTTAAGCGCAGTACTAGATTGGCGGCACGGTCTCATCATTCTACATTTAAAATGGGGAGATGTAACCTTCCTTAAGAATACTTTCACGATAATTGTTCTGATGAACATTCGTTTGTGGTACCATGACTTTATGAATTTAAGCGCAGTACTAGATTGGCGGCAAGGTCTCATCATTTTACACTTGAATTGGCTAGATGTTACCTTCCTTAAGAATACTTTCATGATAATTCTTCTGATGAACATTTCCTCTATGGTACCATGACTTTACGAATTTAAGCGCAATACTAGATTGGCGGCAAGGTCTCATCATTTTACACTTGAAATGGCTAGATATAACCTTCCCTAAGAATAATTTTCATGATAATTGTTCTGATGAACATTCTTCTGTAGTACCTAGATTTTTAATTTAAGCGCGGTACTAGATTGGCAAGATGCGCGTTATGATGCAATGGATATCGGCACGGATTACGAAATCGGAGATCCGCGTTCGAATTTCAGTTGTATTCGGTGCAATCACTTACGTGCAATTACCCAACGGTATTGAATGCATAAAAAACTTGGGTATTTTTCATCGGGCTATGCTTTAAATACCACGGTTGTTTGGATTCTATAGCCTTGCTTGTCAACCAGGCCACGGCAGAAATAATAGGGGACCTACTATGGGTAAAACATTTTGGTGTAAATCGAAAGAAACGTGATCGTATCAGGTATGGCACTTAATTGACTGAATGACTTGATTGGCAATGAAGTCCCTTCATTTGAATTGGATGGATATAACCGTAAGTATTATATTAACAGTTTATTTTCACGTTTATAAAACACTTTTTCTGCTTCATGCTTTCCAACCAATCTATGATGTTAAGATATTTAAATCAATATCAATCGTTAACAACGGTCATTGATTACTGTAATAATTTTGTTACTTCTTCATAATACTATTACACTCGGTAACCCAAAGTGTCTTAATGATATTATTTCTTTGAAAGGGATGATATTATTAAAATACTTTTCAAATTCCAAATGTCTTTGTTTTGGTAACATACCGACTAGAATTAATGATTTGATAATCTTCTCTTAGTTTTGTAAATCGAGAAAAATAGAGAGTAGAAAAACCTCTCTTCCAAGTGAAGACATTGTGTCGAAAATTTTGTTTCTTACCTGTAATTGAAAAATGTCAAATTTTTATTCAGTCTAATCAGCAACAAATGCATTAATGAATTAGTGCATGCCGATTTCTAAAGGAAATTAAAACACAAAACAAAACGATTGTAATATAATAATCTGGCCCCACCCGAAGAAGGCTGATGAAGCGTGGGTGTTTTCGGTCATTGAAAGCAGCGGATGTCATTTTGACCCTATTTCCGGCAGAGCGGAAATAGCTCAGAGCAAAAGACAGGTGACTCTGAGAATTACGTGGGCGTCGAGTAGGCGTCGCGGATCGAGGAAAAACCCGGAAGAAAACGAGTTCCGGTTTTGGAAGATATATAAAGACCTCGAAACACAGAAGTCGACAGAAGAGAAGAGAAGAGAAGTCAGAGTCCCAGTCAGCCTCGACAGGAGTCAGGCCCGACAGGCAGTCTGGGCAGAGAGCCAGACAAGACCAGAAGTCGAAGAAGAAGCTAGAAGAGCTAAGCAGAGAGGCTACACTCCCGACGAACCCAATTAGAGGCGCGCTCCCTCAACTCTCTGTTCCTAGGCGACACGGTCTATCGTTTATTAATAAAAAAATATATATTGATATATTTTTATATATATACGTGTTTGTTGTTTATGGATATATAAACACGTTTATTTGGTGCTACGTGACTTGCTGTTTTGAAAACAACAAAACAGATTGATACGAGCTCGTTACCACGGCCACAATTAAGATTCCACGGACTTAAAAACTACCAGATAGAAAGAAAAAAAGAAGACGAAAATATAGTAAACAACCGGACGAGACCAACGAAAGGTAGGTGACACTTTGATTTAATAGTGTGTGTGTTCTCTGCTCGTGTTATAGTAGGTCTCGTTAAAAAAAAAAAAAATGGGACAGCATACTTTTGCCGATCTGACCGTAGAAGTGAGAAATATGGATTGTTCGATAGAACGGAGAGGGAAGGTGTTAAAATTGAGAGCGGTGTTAAAAGTTGACGAGAAGGTGTTAAAGTTGAAATATTTACCTACCTGTGGGTGCGGGACGTCTGAGTTGATGATTTATTTTTGTTGTTAATGTTTACCATATATATGTGAAGTGAGTTAAAGTGGATAATTGGATTAACTTGTGATAACAATATTTTCTTTGGTTTGGGCAAGAAAATAGTTAATATTTCGTAGAATAAATATTTAATGAAATAATTTTGGTTTGTGTCTTAATTTTACTTAAAAAGCGGCATGAACTTTCCAGACAACCCAATAGAAATATTGACGAACAACTATTCTCAATGTGATTATGAAGGTCAGTTGTATGGTTGAAATAGTTGAGTTTTTCGGACCAGTACTCGAGCCGAATTAAAAAAAACAAAAAAAAAAACAATCGATGTTCTACGTACACAAACTTTCCCCAATTGGAGTATTAGCGTAAAATGACCCTCTTCATTTTCTCCATTTGGCCTTGTATTGCATGAACTAAATCAAAATTGGTAAACATTAACAAATTATAAATGTAGCTGAATGCTACCACAATAGGAAAATCAGAGAAACGAAAGGGTTCTTTAATTTTGATCTCGTCAACGAAATTTGTTCGTAAACGTCAATTTGTAATCTTTACACAGATATTGTCAAAATTTAAAAATGTTTGTGTTTTGCGTGACATTTCTACAGCATAGAAATGACTTAAATGTTATCGAGAGTTTTAAAGTGTAATTTTAATTATGCAGTTAACAACAGCCAACAAAATCACCAATTATAAATATATCTCAACATCGTTGCTTGAAAACAACTGCATTGTTTGGTTATTTCGTTGCGAATACACCGATTATATATATTCTTAAAACATTCACCCGCGTCTCAGTGTTTCGCGATATGAGTCAGATATTGAAAATATATTTTGTTATCAATATGGTGGAATCGGATTATTTGGGGAGATTTGGGAAAATTAAATTAAAATCTAAAACTTATTTTTATTTACGTGAAAGTACTTCACTTTTATGCTTTTGTGCAGGTTCCCATCAATTCAACATCCTCTGTGAATTTTTATTTATGTGACTTGGGAAATATCTTTTGAAGATATATTAATTTCTGAAAACTAGTAAATATGGAGAGATTTAGTGAAGGATATGAGGAACTCCCGAAGAAGTTGACGATAGGAGTCATTGCTGGCGTGGTCGGCGTAATAATAATCCTGGGAATAATAGCCAGGAAGCGGATTTTTAAGTGTAAAAGAAGCAACAGTGCTTCGGAAAAGGAAATTGAGTTATCCGCTGTGAATAGTACTCCGGGGTCAACGGGCGTTCAACTCTCTGCGTTAAACAGAGAGATGTTAACAAATCAGATATGCATGGTTTCGAATCCAGAGGAAGTAGTTCAGGGAATGGAAAGCATTGTACAAACTAAGGTACTACGAGTCACGGGTCCATTTTTTTTTTAAATTAATATCCTCCACAAGTAAATTGCATGCGGATTAACGTTGGAATCAGGGTAATCTTCTTAAATTTCTATTGAACATTTCTCGGTCAGACTATGAATGTTATGTACGGCAAATAATGACCATTTTTTCTGTGTTCAAACATAGTATGTTTGAAATTAAATTAAATTAAATGAGGTTACGTGGTAACAATAAACTCAGGCAGAGGCACACATGGTGTTGGTCAAAGGTCATTTACTCGATGTTAGTTTTGAAACTAGAGCGCGGTTACCGCTTAATAATCATGTGATTATGCATCGAAGAGTCTACGCTTATGGACAGACGCGAGAAAGAAAATGAACATTTTTAAGAACTTTGCCCAATTCTGTGAAGATGGATATTAAAAGAAAAGGAAAAAAAAAAAAAAAAAAAAAAGGAACAATGAAACATCGAGCTGGTAGAACAATTTTCAAGATGGACACGAACATTGTTGGGTTGCCGATGTAGGCTCCCCTATATATTTATTTTTGTTTTTTTTTTTGTTTCAGCATGCACATGTTTTTGTTGTTTTGGCATGCACATGTTTATACAATTGTAGGGCTTGTGTGGCATGGGGAGGAGAGTGAGGATGATGCGCTTAAAATGTTCTTAGGCGAACATTTTGGAAAATGGGTGGGCGAGGAATGTAATATAATAATCTGGCCCCACCCGAAGAAGGCTGATGAAGCGTGGGTGTTTTCGGTCATTGAAAGCAGCGGATGTCATTTTGACCCTATTTCCGGCAGAGCGGAAATAGCTCAGAGCAAACAGACAGGTGACTCTGAGAATTACGTGGGCGTCGAGTAGGCGTCTCGGATCGAGGAAAAACCCGGAAGAAAACGAGTTCCGGTTTTGGAAGATATATAAAGACCTCGAAACACAGTAGTCGACAGAAGAGAAGAGAAGAGAAGTCAGAGTCCCAGTCAGCCTCGACAGGAGTCAGGCCCGACAGGCAGTCTGGGCAGAGAGCCAGACAAGACCAGAAGTCGAAGAAGAAGCTAGAAGAGCTAAGCAGAGAGGCTACACTCCCGTCGAACCCAATTAGAGGCGCGCTCCCTCAACTCTCTGTTCCTAGGCGACACGGTCTATCGTTTATTAATAAAAAAATATATTAATTGATATTATTTTTATATATATACGTGTTTGTTATTTATGAATATATAACACGATGCCATTAAATATTCTTTCAACTAAATATTAACTATCTTACTGCACAACTTTTCTTCGTGTTTTCCTTTAACTTAAAGATTCCGTCTTTTAACAATGTCGGTGATTTCGCAGCAAAGAACCCTAAAATTGTAATATTTAAGGCGTGTGTTTATATTTTGCAGGAATATTATCAAGGTTTCAAAGTATTTTCTCCTTAAAGAATGATGTTCATTTTTAATTAGAGTGGCATTAGTAAAATCAAAATTATAGCCAGCATCATTCCTGCGCAAGTGACCTTTAAACGTTTGTCTAAAGACAAATCCCTCTTCTGTTTGTAGATGAGAATTTCTAGATCACGTGATGTCTCTCCGACGTAAGCATTTTCGTTTGTTTTCTTTCACTCTCTGACAAAGTCATTAATGAATGTGAAACGTGATAAGTTGATATCGATTAAGGGCAAGATATTTATATCAATATGCCGTCTAAAATGACAGCAACGTATATACTGATATACTTGTATGGAGCATCTTATTTTAGTATAGAAGAAAAAGCAAAAGTAAACCAAATCACTGAGCGCGAGAAAAGTGAATTCCGCTCTTACACCCTGATTGAGCACTCGAGAAGAATGGTAGATTTGAATATTTCATACGCTAAAAGTTTGCCTCCTTCTACCGAACGCCCATAACTCAGAGTTAGAATCGCCGAATGACGCCAATTGGGTCGTGTTTCAATCCTGGGCTAAAAACAATCGCATTTTTTTTTAATCATGTCACCCCTCCAAGCAAGGCATTCCACTGCCACTGCAGGGGGTTACACAGGGCAATAGACGAGTTAGGATGTACATAGGGGGAGAGTTGGGGAGAATGGGAGGGTTAGTGTGTTAGGAGGTGTCTATTGACCTTACATTTAAATTCCTGGAGGTTATAGCCGTCGGGGAAGCAAGCATGTCTAACCGTACTGATGATCTGTGATACAGCGAAACAGATCTATCTGCGGATGACTATTTACGCCCTCACACCCTGACTGAGCACCCTAGAAGAATGGTAGACTTTGAAACAGTAGCTACTCTAGCATCTACACATCGCTCATTCAGTAATGAATTAGAGCACGCTAACTACTGGCATATGATACATCATACGCTAAAAGTCTGTCACTTTCTACCGAGCGCCCATAGCTCAGAGGTAGAATCGCCGACTGACGCCAATTGGGTTAGGTTTCAATCCTGGGTTAAAAGCAATCGTATGTCTAACTGTGCTGATGAGCTGTGATACAGCGACACAGATTTGTCTGCGGATATATATATATATATATCTCCAAATGAATAAGAAACGAAGAAAATATTAACAACGTTCATATATTAATATATATATATATATATATATATACAAATAAATCTGCAGAGGTTTTTATTTTAAGACAGAGGATATTCTTCCTTAGTCATCGACCTAATTATCGAAAAAATAAGAAAGCAAGGTTAAAGAGGAAAAACGCAGTAAGAAATTTTATAAATGATAGTATGATATATATGGGAGCATGATATATGTACTATTGGAAGAACGGGAGCGAAATGTGCTGCGATGAAGTTGTGACGCAGAAGATGTGGATACATTGACCCTACAATGTTGGAGAGGTTGACAACCTGTAGAAAACGTGAAATTGTTATGGTATATGATAAGATAGAAGTTACAAAACAGACCCGATTTTTGTTGGTATACAACTAAGAGTTTCGGAGAAATAAAATTTTGTTTGCATATCATGGCATCAAACCTTGATCTACCAGTAACTCCATTTTGGTTAGTTTGAAGGCAACGTTTTAGTGAAATGCATAAAAATTAGCAAAAAACCACCGAAATTATGCTTGTCGTTGTTTTTTGTAAATTCCTGTACATTGATTTGAAAAGATTTTGTGTAAATCAAAGTTTCGGACCTTGATTTACAAGTTACCCGATTTTGGTTAAATTCGCATAAAGCGTTTCAGAGGAGAGGAGTTCGTAAATTCTAAGCATTTCGGTGATTTCTGCTGTAACCTGTTAATAGATAATTTTACGTACATCAAAGGTTCATGTCATGATCTACATGTAACCCAGGTTTGGTTGAAATCGGACCAAGGTTTATTTGGATAGTGCTTTTCATTAAGACGGATCGACGGCAGTAGTATGTAAAACAGTGTTATTGGTGAAATGTTATTGATTTCCTCTATTGAATCATACTATATGAGTTATAGCAATTATGTGTGACCGATAACATCACCCAAATATCCGGTAAGGCTTCAGCGACACACGCCACTTGATGGTCAATATCTTTGGTGACCTCTCTGTATAGTTGCTCTTCAAACTTACTAATATGCCTTATTACCTCATCATTCAGCATGGCATTGTTGGCATAGACTTTACGTTTGAGATGATCATAAAGAAAGAAATCTAAAAGCGTGAAGTCGCACCATTGTGGTGACCAATTGACATCACTGTTTCGGGCGATGATGGGACCTGGTAACTTCTCATTCAATAAAGCCATTGTGCTATTGGCTGTGTTACGTGCGGTGTCGGATGCTGGAACCACACATTTTCGACATCTATAGGATACAGTAGATATCGGCTTGGAACGAGAAGCCGGGGAGCCGAGTTCGAATTCCAGTTGAATCAACTGTATTCACTTACGCGCAAATACCCTTGGGAAAGGTATTAATCCGTCAATTCCTTCCATTTATGGGTTAAATAGCAAGACAGATAGGGTTCTATAGCCTTGGTCGGCAACCAGTCTACCGCAGAAGGCAATGGCAACCTACTGCGGGAGAATCTTCTGCCCAGTCAGTCATGTCTCTTTCGAGACATGATCGTCAAAGCGTGTATCACGAATGGCACTTAACTGACTGATAGGATTCAATTCAGGCCAAAATTTACATAACTCAAATCACATGAAACCGTTTCTTTTTTATAACAGAGAGTATTATTTATTCATGTATAGTTGTTTGTCTGTTTTTGAAAAATACAGGAAGACGGTAACTTAAGTGACATCTTTTTGACGTTTTGGGGTTTCCGAATGACGGTAAGTGATATACGGAAATTCGCATGGTCAAGTATGCATTCCAGAAGCTTAGGAGAGTATTAAGAAACAGGAACATTTAACTGGAAACAAAGAAGAGAGTACTTGATTGTTACGTCATGTCTGTCTTTTAATATGACAGCGAATGCTAGACAACCCCATCAAAAAATGAAGCAAAGACTTGAAGCAACCGAAATGTAGTTATACAGAAGGATGCTGAGGATACAATGAACGAAACACATGAGCGACATCGAAGATTGTGTTGTGGAGTAGTTTTTGCACTGAAGGTATAATCGTGCTCTGTCGGTTGCTAATCGACTTAACACATCCAAAATGTAAGGAAGTTGGTAATCTTTCACTGTAAGCTGATTCCTTAGTATTCGGCTAACTGCCTACTGATATCAACTGCCTAGTAGTTCCACTGAACTTCAATAGAATTCTAAAGAACCTTCGAGAACGTCTAAGAAAACCTATGAACTTCCCAAGAACTTCTCAAGAATTTCCTGTTAACTCTTATTAATATAGGAGGGGCGATCCATTATCCGAAGAATAGATGTTTTTCACCATAAGAGTTTGGAGACGATGAAAACGGAAATGTAACGTTTTTAGGACATGTTATGAAGAAGGAGTGTTTGAAAAACTCGATGCTCACGGCACGGGCTGAAGAAATTCTTTTTTTTTAATCGTTTCACCCCAAGCAAGGCGGTACGCCACTGATGTGCAGGTGGCTACATAAGAGAAAAAGATTAGATAGAAGGAGAGTAAAGAGAATGACAAAACAGTTCAAAACACTACAAAAGTATAAAAATAGACTTTTATAGAAATATATGCATCGAAATAGGCTTGTATAGAAAATTATACGTTTTTAAAGGGAAAATATAACCAACAAAATATTTGTGAAGGAAAAAAATGATGACCAGCAATACCTTTTTAAATACAAAACTAGATGACGCCTTCAGCTTTCTAAAAGAAAAGAAAAAAACATTTTCTTCAAAACCTAAACCAACCTTCTCATTATAACCGAACATTAAAAAATATCTTAAAATCCCACCATTTTGGCATTACATAACCCACAGAGGTGTTAATATGCCAACATATAAGACATACGCTCTGATGCATTTCACGCCTTGACCCCCAAATTTTGAAGGAAGAAATCGGTAAAATTTCCTTGCTCTTCCCACCATCCCTAATTTTGCTAAGTGAATAGCATATTTCTGCATGTAAACTTGACTATGCATAACAAATTTATCACAGACCGAGAAGAATACCTGTGACGCCTTATGCCTGGGACTGGCGTCTCATTGTGAGGCTCGTTCTCGTTGACGGTCGTGACGATCCCAGTTGTGACACTGCCACCCGGCTGGCCGGTTGGTTCGGTCGCTGTTGCTGGTCGTGACGATCTCGTCCGATGGTGTCGCCACAAAAGCCGGTTTACAAGACGTCTCTTGCAACAACGCGCCACTGTCCCACGTTGTGAATTGATCCCAGAGGATGCAATTTTAGTAGTCGTGCAATTTTAGTAGTCGCCTTTTAGAGCCAGTCCGAACACTGGTCCACACTTGTGGTTAAAAAAATAAATAAATATGGCACCAAAAAAAAAAAAAGAAATTAATAAAATAAATGAACAAGGTCGAACACGCCTGGAGAGTTACTTAGAATGTCTTTATATAAACAAAATACAATGTTTTTCTTTTCACAGGAGCAGATAATACAGTTGTCGGAATGCTGGTTTACAACAGAGAGAGAGAGAGAGAGAGAGAGAGAGAGAGTTTAAAAATCTCAGAGCTTTCAATCCTTAAATAGAAATGTCTTTTCTAAATTTCGTTAAAGTAGAAAGAGCTCTTCAAATTTTCGCTAAAATCTATTTCGTATTCTCTAAAATTGGAGCTGTCCGTTTTCTAGGGGTTGTTAAAAAAATAATAAAGTTCTTTCAGGTTCCTGCCGGAACTTGACGGGATTTGCCGAATCAGAGGCGGCTAATGTGGCGGTGATGGCGGCTAATGTGGCGGTGATGGCGGCGGCGGTGTGGGGTTGGCTTCCCTGTCGTCCGGAGGCTTTCTTCCAGCTAACTGAATTTTTCTAACCATTTTCTCTACTTTTATAACTCTTTTTAATCCTCTCAGGGGATCTAGCCGACTTGAAGCCTTCGGCCAATGAAATCAGTTTCCGCCCACTCGATCTTTATCAGGTAAATATCGTTCAAAACAAAAAAGATGTGAATTGTCATGTACTATATATATATATATATATATATATATATATATATATATATATATATATATAAGGCAAGATGTTTGTGTGTGTCTCTGTCTATATGTCTGTCTATCTGTCTGCCCTTTATACAAATCCACAATTTTTATCCGATTCACAGCAAACTTCACACAAATATTCTTTAGGCTTCCAGTCAGGTCATGGTCTTATTTATTTTTCGGATTTCCCCCCGATATCGGAAATAGATACCCCGATATAAGATCAGGTGTGATCAAATCAGGATTTCACCCCTGTTATCGTGGTTCTTGAGGCAGAATCTGTTCTAACTTGGTAAAATTACAGTTTTTAGTCTCAAACATGAGTAGATCTTCACAGACGACTTATTTTCCCCGATATCGGAATTCGATACCCCCGATATTCTATCGAATCTGATCAAAAACCGATATTCAGCCATCAATATGGCTTATTTTCTTCAATTTTACTCTCGATGGGTACGATAAGTTTTCATGGACTTACTTAGGTTTATCCTTTGATGATATTTTTGACTACACCATCAACTTCTTTTCTCGCATTTACCGCCTGTGGAACTCCCTTCCATATACTTGCTTTCCTGACGGCTCTGTCATCTCTTATCCACTTGACTCCAGTCCTTTCTACATCAAACCCGTACATTTTGTTCTTTTCCTATCTCTCTACTTTCGCAACTGTCTTCACCCCGGTTTTCCAATCATTCTCTTGCCCTTTCTCTGACACTCCCTGTAACTGGTTTGTCTTTCTCTTCACTTTCCGTCTGCCTGAACTTTTACTCCTATGTAGCTCCCTGTGCATCAGGCGTTTTGAAAATCCAGATTTCTTCCTGTTGAATCTTTTTGTAATATTTGTGTATAGAGACGCTTTGAGGAAATCCCAATTCGACAGATTCTGGATTTCCATCGTGTAGCACAGCAGAAACATCACATTGACCTTTTTAATATAAGCTAAATTACCGTTTGCACACCCAAGAATATTTGCCATTGTCTCTATTCTGTTACAATTTTTATGTCACTTATCAGGTGTATAATGGCGAAAAAGACACATATTTTATTGTTTAAGCTTCTCCTTCATCTTATTTTTATGATTTTTCACCAGTCATAGTGGGACCGCTACTAGTTGGCAGGGGGTTACAGTGAGAGAAAATCTGGTTTGAAGAAAGAATAAAAGATGAACGGGGTTCAAGATGATGAAGGATTGCAATTAACGTTGAATGAACATTTTTAACATTGTAGTTATCAGGGAAGGAATTAAAAAGAAGAGACTTCCATCGCCAGGAAGTGCGAGAAAAGAAACTATTAGAGTTGAAGAGGTGGTTACATTTGACCATTTCTACGGTAAAAGGGTCGGACCTAGAAGCCAATCTAGTGTTACGCTTCAAATCAAGTGGTCAAAGCGCCAGGGAAAAAACCTGAACAGAGGAGTTGGCCTGAAAGTATTTGTAGAAAAGACAGAGGGAAGCCACATAACGTCAGTGAAAAAGTGACTGAAGTTGTGAATCCAAGTCAGGATCGATTAAATTGCCGATCCTTCTTTCGATTTTGGTCGAGAACACCGAGGTGAATCGTGGAGCACCGAACCAGATTTGACAACGAATAAATGATAGATTATAAATGGGGAAAAATAAACTTGTTTTCTATGCGCTATAAATAGCAGACCACTTGATAATAGACTATTTTTATTTATTAGCATTCTTACGAGGGCAATTATTACACTAGGTCGTTTGATGCTGTACCCGAATGGATACGAACTTATATAATGGAAAGAAACAAGCAACTGATATTAATACCGCCTCAGCTTTTTGCTGCTTGAACATGATTGATTTGAAAATGCTATGTTAGGTAGCGAGAGCATATAACAATTTGAGAGTATCAGTCAGTGCCATACGTGATACGTGATACACGCTTGGCGATCATGTCTGGAAAGAGACATGACTGACTGGGCAGAAGATTATCCCGCAGTAGGTTGTCATTGCTTTCTGCGGTAGACTGGTTGCCGACCAGGGCTATAGAACCCAAACTGTCCTGTTATTTAACCCATAACTGGAAGGAATAGACGGATAAATACCTTTCCCAAGGGTATTTGCGCGTAAGTGAATGCAATGAATTTGGCTAGAATTCGAACTCGGTCCCCTGATTTCGCGTTCCGAGCCGATATCCAATGCTCAACAACGCACATCCTGATAGCATAGATGTTATAACAAACATGATTATCACTGACAAAATGACTTTCTCTTCGGAAAACATAAGATAGAGATTATACAAAAAGACGAAAAATTATTACTTTCATCACAAGTAAGGAAATAATGCCTCTAAGACGCAAACAGTTACTAAGAGATAGAGAATATAAGAAAAAAAACTACCATTAAGGAGAGAAGACAATAACAGAACAAAAATTAAGAGGAGAGAAGAAACGATTGGAATTGCATTTCAGATATTGTAGATAAATCGACTGGGAAGCAACAAGCCGGAATATATTTCCACAAGAAAGAAGTGCAACAGAAGAAAATGTTAGAATAGAACTTACGGTGACATCTAAGCATTTCAACAGTAAATTCATGAGTCGTAGCCGCAATTTACGTGGTTCATTCAATAAATAAGGTGAATGTATCGGTATAAGGACTTCTAATACAGATAGAAGCTTACAGTTTTTAATTTTTTTTTACCTTTACTTCTTTTTCAAAGGGACTGAAGTGTTTTTTTCAGATTGAAAAGAAAATTTGAGAATTTTGAAGATTAACAAAGATGGCCGTCCAAGAAGCATGCTCCAAATTGAACAGAGGTCAGTTATTAAGTTTTTGGTTTCTGAAGTGTGCAAACCATTTGAAATTCATAGGAGAATGTCAACTGTGTATGGTGATACAAGTTTCAGCCCAAAATGTCTACAAGTGGGCTAAATTGTTTAAAGTAGGACGGAGCAATGTTGAGGATGAAGACAGACCTAGGAGGCCCACAGAAGTGAAGTCTCCTGAGGTGATCATATCAGTCAATGACCTCATTCAGTGAACAGTGCCAATTACTATGAACTGATGAGACAGTTCAAGAAGGCATAAAGAACAAACATAGGGGTTATCAATGACATGGAGTGGTCTTGCATCAAGACAAGGCAAGGCCTTACACAACAGTCCAAACGGTGCAGACCATCAACGAGCTGGGCTGGGAACTGCTCCCTCATTCCCCTTACAGCCCAGGCCTTATCCCTTCAGACTTTCACCTGTTTAGTCTCTTGAAAGCGTTCACGAGAGGCATGAAGTTTGAAAGTGACTATGAAGTCAAAAGTGCTGTGAGCGATTTGCTGAGACATCGTAGGTAATATACTGGCTTGCCTAAAACGATTGGTCGCTTTGGCGCCATTGACATTTTCGGTCTCTGCAGAGATGTACCCAGACGAGACTATGCCAAATAATAGAGACTCGTCTAGGGAAAAGTAGACAATCAATTTTCGTCAGGGCTATATAGCTCGGATGACCCACGTTAAAATAGCCTTGTTTCACGGTTTGTTTCAAGCTGAGAGGCAGCTAAATTATACTGTCTTGCCTAAAGCGCCTTTGAGATTGTTGGTTTCTCTGCCTTCGGACGGAGAGGAACTCAGACGAGATTATGATGAAATATAGAATCTCGTGTAGGGAAAAGTAGACAACTAATTGATCCCCGACATATAGGGATCGGATTAAAATTGTCTTGTAATATATTTTGTCTCAAGTTGGAGGCAGCTAAATATTCTGGATTGCCTGCAGTGATTAGTCGCTTGTGCCACATTGAAATTGTCCGAATCTCTGTCTTCGACAAAAAGGAAACACGACTATGCTATGCCGAAGTGTAGATTCTCGCGTAAGGAATCTCGCGTAAGGAAAAGTAGACGACCAATTTTTACCCGACCTTATATGGCTTTGATTATCCACATTAAAATAAACATATGCCATGTATTGTTTTCAAGTGGGGAGGCAACTAAATATTCTGGATTGCCCAAAGCGATTAGTCGCTTGGGCGACATTAACATTGACATTGTCGATTTCACTGCCTTCCTGCTGAGAGTAACATAGACGAGACTATGCCGAATGATAGAGTCTCCTCAGGGGAAAAATAGATAAAATATTTTGCTCGATCTATATTGCACTAATCCTCCACGTAAAAAAAGGCCTTGTGGCACATTTTGTCTCAAGTGAGGAGTTGGCTAAATAAATTGGCTTGCCTAAAGCGATGAGTCGCTTGGGCGCTATTGACATTGTCAGAATCTCTGCCTTTGGGCAGAGGGGGAACCCAGAAGATGCCGAAAGTCAGATTCTGGTCTTGGGAAAAAAGGCAAAAATTATTGCCCAAGCTATATGGCTCGGATTGTCCACATTAAACTGGCCTGTTGCCACATTTTGTTTCAAGTGGAGAGGCAGCTAAATATTGCTTGAAGCGATTAGCCGTTTGGGCGCCATTGACGTTGTTGGACTCTTTGCCTTCGGGCGAAGAAAACGCGAGCTTTCCCGACAGCTAGAATCTCGTCTGGAGAAAAGTAAACGAAACTTTTTGCTCGAGCTATATAGCACCGATGACCCATGTGAAAAAAGCCTTGTGCCGCATTTTACCACATGTGGCTGGATAACTCAGTATATTGTTATACCCAAAGAGAAACTGGGTAGCAAGTAATTTGTGTGTGTTCTGTTCTTTAACCCGAGAACACTAACTATGGTTGTATGGTACCCAGGACAAATGACGCCAACTTAATTACAATTTAATTAAATTTTTAGTACCTGATTTTCTTACTTAAATAATATGTTATCAGTTCCAATGACTGTTAACTCAAAGTAAAAAATTGGAAGTGCTTGCATGTTAAAGATTTAAATAAAGATTTATATTTAATATTTTTTTGATATTTTAAAAATCGGGTATGATATGCACATGTTTAGTAGTAGTGTAACTTTAATTGATTGTTAGTGTTCCAAGATTAATATATATATATACTAGCAGTATAGCACACCGTTGCTCGGGTGTAATGAAAGCTTTAAAACTAATCCATGGTCCTTGAGCTCAGACTCTTTGGACATTGGAACCAAAGACTTAAAAGCAATAGTTGTTTCCAATTAAAGCGAAACCGTAGAGTGAAAGAAAAATGAATGGATGTAAGTCAAATTTTGATTTCCTGGTATCGATATCAAATTTTCTGCACTATTGTAAGAACTGCAACCTTGAAACTTCTGAATATCTTTTGTTATGTCTTTGTCTATGAATGTATCAAATTTGATTAAAATCGGACCACAACTTCTATAACCCGATTTTTTCGATTATCGATTTTCGATATTTATCTGGGGTACCTCGACACAAAACCTGGCTAAGAACACTCGCAGACGCCGATAGTACAACTGTGTAAATTTTCAAGAAAATCGGTTCAGCCGTTTCGGAGTCTATAGGTAATGGACACACACAGAGACAGACACACACACAAAGTTTCATTTATAAATAAGATTATATATATATATATATATATATATATAAATGGGTCGTAGGTGGGTGGATGGGTGAGTGTGTGTGTGTGTGTGTGAGTGAGTGAAGACTACTTATATTACACATATTTTCAACATTCCAAAGGTATGAAAACAAATAGGATAACTAATTCAGGAAGTGACAGCTAAAATCTATTGAAACTTTTCATCATATATAAGGGAGACTTGAAAAAGAGAAAGCAGCTGACCCCCCTACCTGACGTGATTGTGTGAATGGATGACGGAACGAGGATGTGTTTGGATTGTCAAAAAGACAGACTAAGGCTACAAGTGCTATTAAAAGAGCTATAGTCACTTAAGCAATGCAAGGAGACGATATATAGAACGATAAGATTTCTCTTTCGGACGAATCGGGAGGCTTCTACGTCGAAGTTTACCTTAGCGGACTCTCTTCCCGAAGGCAAAGAAGAACCAAGTCGAGGCTATGCCGAAGGCAGAGACGCGCCTGGGCAAATCCTAACAAGAGCTGACCCTGCCTTCTGCAAGATCGACGGAAAACTTTTGCCCGATCTTAAGTGCTCAAAAACATTCATTAAATAATTGGCCTTGTGCCATATTCGGCCTTAATATAGACGTTCCTGGTAAATACCTAGCTAAATTGGGATTCTAAGCTTGGATGCTTTCAATCTGTTTATAGAAATAAAATGTGATGCGCTTTGTGATAGCCGCTAACCAGATGGGGCATCTTGAAAACGTTCACTTAAACGGAAGGCGAGGAAAGTGTCTAATGTACAGACTCTAGGGATTTTTCCACAGTAAAGCATGCCAAGTTAACATCATCAATGATAGTCGTAGCGGGTCATGAGATAAACTACTAAGGCATGTGTTCTGGCTTCTTTTGTAAGGCTTTTAGGGTGCTATGATGACCAAGATTTGGATTGAGAGTGG
The DNA here is from genome assembly GCA_037127315.1 of Ascarosepion bandense. Taxonomy (NCBI): domain Eukaryota; kingdom Metazoa; phylum Mollusca; class Cephalopoda; order Sepiida; family Sepiidae; genus Ascarosepion; species Ascarosepion bandense. Next base: position 766,552 of record JBBBDQ010000951.1, read on the forward strand.
CTGTCCTACGTATAAGATTGAACCCCTTCATGTAGATTCACCTGGAGTGGATCTTCGAATGAAATTTAAGTTATCTACTAAATATATACAAAAAGGAGAATTATTCATAGAACCAGAATGAGGATGATTATAACCGATGTAACTGCAACTAAGGTCCGTTCACTCTAATTGCAGTATAAACCACTGTTGGGCTTTGTGATATTTGAACAAACGCAGATATGACGGAGCAGGTGACTATGACGGGGATTGGATAGCCGCCCGCAAACGAGAGTTGCCTACTATTATATAGATAAAAGAAAATGAGTTGGAATTTTGAGAAACACAGAGTTAAAGTAATCGAATAAATTGACTGGAAAGTTCCATGAGAAGTAAAAATCCATTTCTTTTAGAATCTTGATAAGCATAGACCTACACAAACTCGTTTTTTTATCATTTGAGAATTGTATTCCATTCTTGAGAAATATAATCGTGGCGTTTTCCTTTGTCTTTTCTATGGCTTTAAAATGATAATATTTATTTGGCTTACGAATTTTCAGTCAATATACTAGTTGCCATTCAAGGCTAAAGAGTTTATTTAGAAAAAGAAGATGGATTCATTGTTTCCCAGGTTATTAGTACGAACGTAAATACGATACCATCGGACTGGAAATCAGCCAAGCTTTTTCAGTTTCTGTGGAAAATAACATAGAATGTAGCGATCGCCCCCAAAATGGACACCCCGGACAATATTCACACTTTTAATTTTCTTTCTTTGTTATAGTCCAATCACAACCCATCTCGATATGATGTAATGTTTGTCTCGTTTGGTTGATGTAATGTTTGTCTCGATTAACGATTTCGATTCTCACTGGCTTCCTCATACTTTTGACCTTCTGCCACGTATAAGCTACGCTTAGAAAATCACCACAACCCATGCCCCCTGTGTCTTTGTTGAAAAACCCATGAACAATCGTCTGTAGCTAATCCACATATCTTAAGTATGATGCCTTCCTACACCGAACATCTCATTGTCAGGTCGATATCCATTACTGAATGAGACCGTTTAGAACTTTCAAGCCTTGCTTATACCATAATAATCGGGGCTGTACCAATCGTTTTGCGAAGTATCAACGCCTAATTGATGAGCGAAATATCGCTTAATTACATCCTTTAATTTACCGTCCAACGTATTAATAATTTTCATGTTCGTTTTCAAGCTTTTCATCTCCTCCCACGTCTGGTGGTTTTTAATTTTAGTTTTTCCTTCTTTTTTATTATTTGTATTTGTTATTTATTTGTATTTGCTATTCCTTTTCATAAAACATTTCTATTTGTTCATAAATTCTACATACTTTTTTCTTTCATTTGTTGTTATTTTTCCTTTATTCTTTCCAATTCATTGTTGCATAATTCCTTCCTGTTTTCTTTTTCATTCATTGTCTTTCTTTCATTTTTTTCCAATTTCTACTTTGCATAATTTCTTTATATTTCCTTTCATTATTCGCTCATTCTTTTTTTTATCTTCATCCCTAGCAATTTTGTATTTCTGGAACATTCCTTCCTATTTTCTTTATTCCTTCATTTTTTCGTCATTTCTTCCGAGCTTCATTTTTTCATAATTTCTTCCTATTAGATGTTTTATTCATTCATTCATTTTTTCCTTCATATTTTCCAATTTTTATTTTTTTAATCATTCCTTCTAATTTTCTTTCATTATACATTATTCATAATTTCTTCCAAGCTATATTTTTTCAGAATTTTTTCCATTTTATCATTTGTTGATGTTTCTTTGTTTCTTCCAATTTTTATTTTTGCATCATTCATTCCTATTTTTCTTTTTCAACTTTTTCTTCTATGTTTTTTATTATTTTCTTTATTCCATCATTTTTCTTACATTCATTTTTCCTTTTTAATTCATTCGTTTTTCTTTTCCTTCATATCTTCTGATTTATATTTTTGCATCATTCCTTATTATTTTTTCTTTTTCAACTTTTTCTTCCATGTTTTTTCCTATTTTCTTTATTCCTTTCTTTTTCTTTATTCATTTTTCTTTTTTAATTCATTCGTTTTTTTCCTTCATTTCTTCTAATTTATATTTTGGCATCATTCCTTCGTATTTACTTCTTCAATTTTTTCTTCCATGTTTATTTTCTTATTTTCTTTTTTCCTTAATTTTTTTTTCATTTATTTTTCTTTTTTTAATTCATTCGTTTTTCTTTTTCTTCATTTCTTCTAATTTATTTCTTCTAATTTATATTTTGGCATCATTCCTTCCTATTTTTTCATTTTTTTCTTCCATGTTTATTTTCCCATTTTCTTTTATTCCTTCATTTTTTCTTCATTCATTTTTTCTTTTTTAATTCATTCGTTTTTCTTTTCCTTCCTATCTTCTAATTTATATTTTTGCATAATTCCTTCTTATTCTTTTCTTTTTCAATTCGTCCACTTTTTTCATTTTTCATAATTTTTACTTTTGCATCATTCGATCTTATTTTCTTTTCTTTTACATTTCTCCATTTATATTATTAATTTATTACAATTTATATTTTATGCCTCATTCCGTTTTATTTTCTTTTTCCATTCATTTTATATTCATATCTTCCAAGTACTATTTGCCATAGTTTTTTCCAATGCTTTTTTTCATTCTTTTATTCATTCGTTTTCAGTTTTGCATCAGTCTGTCCTATTTTTCTTTAACAAATCGTCCATTTTTCTTATTCTTCGTTCATTCTCAATTTTATTTTTGTATCATTCGTTCCTATTTTCTATTCTTTCCCAATTTGTCTATATTTATTTTTTCTCATTCATGTTTTTTATTTTTGTTTCGTACTTTCCTATTTTCCTTTCTATAAAGATTCGTTCATTTTTAGTTTTTCTTCATGCTATCCAATTTGTATTTTTCCTTCAGTTGTTCTTGTCTTCTTTTCTTTGTCAATTCTTTCATTTATATTTTTCTTCATTTCTTTCCATTTTCCTATTCCTATTTTCTTTATTTTCAATTTTTCAATTTTTTTTTCTATAGACATTCATTTGTTTTTCGTCATTCTTTCAATTGCTTTTGCATCTATTGTCCATTTATATTCTTATTAATTCATTACAATTTATATTTTAGACATCATTTCTTTCTATTTTCTTTTTCCATTCATTTTATATTCATAACTGCAAAGATTATCTGCCATATTTTTTTCCAATTTCATTTTTCATTTTTTTACTCATTCATTCTAATTTTCATTTTTGCATTGTTCATTCCTATTTTTTATCATTCATTCATGTTTTCTTATTTCCTTTATTTTCAGTTCGGCTAATATTCTTTTTTTTTTTCTATAGACATTCATTTATTTTTCGTCATTCTTTCAATCATTTGATTTTGGCATCTATTTTTTACCTCCCATTTTCTTTTTTCTCATTTCGTCTATTTTTCTCTTCTTTCATTCCTTACAATTTTTAACTTTTGCATTAGTCCTTGCTGTTGTCTTTTCTTTTTTAATTCGTCCTTTTTTTCTTCATTCTGTCAAAATTTTAATTTTTATATCCTTCCTTCCTTCCTTCCTTCCTTCCTTCCTCTTCTTCTTCTTCATGTGCCGTATCCCTTCACAACGTAGGAAATCATGGACTGCCACTTGGCTTTGTCTCTTGTCGCTCTCAGTAGGTTTTCTCTTGGTATCTCTTCCAAGCCCCGCTCCGTCAACCATTTACTCAGACCTAACAAGTACGTATCGCTCTACTTTCCCCGTCTCTCCTTCCATTTATCCGACCTGTGAGCATCAGGTTCTCCAGGCCCTCCTTCCTCATTATGTCTTCCAGGAACCTCATTTTTCTCTTCCTGATATTTAAATTCAGTTTTCTTCTCGTTTGCATCCTTTCCAACACCTCATCGTTGCACACATGCTCTGTCCATGGTATCCTCAGTATCCTTCTGTAAAACCACATTTCTGCAGCCTCAAGCCTTTCCTTTTTCTTTGATGAGATCGTCCAGCATTCACTTTCACACAGAAGGACAGATTAATTTTACTTCATGCCTTCCAATATTTATTTTTGCATCATTGCTTCCCTATTTTCTTTTCTTTTAGTTTTTCCAGTTTTATTTTTTTCATTCTTTCAAATATTAATTATTACATCGTTCCTTTCTATTTTCTTTTCCCATACGTTTATTTTTATTTACTTAATTCATTCTTATATGTTTTTGCATAATTCATGTCTATTTCCTCGATATTTCAATTGGTACATTTTTATTTTTCATTCATTCCTTCTAATTTTTATTTTTCATTCATTCCTTCTAATTTTTATTTTTCATTCATTCCTTCTAATTTTTATTTTTCATTCATTCCTTCTAATTTTTATTTTTCATTCATTCCTTCTAATTTTTATTTTTCATTCATTCCTTCTAATTTTTATTTTTCATTCATTCCTTCTAATTTTCTTTTGTTTTCCAGTTCTTTCATTTTTATTTTTTCTCATTCATTATATTTTGAATGTACTGTTTCTCCTTGACTAATTGCTAAACAAAATTACCCAGTCTGCTGCACTATTAACCCTTCCTTGGTTAAGGTGATTAAGAAACATACATTTCCATGGGCGTTTGTGTTAAAACAAAGCCACGGCTAAAGTTAGAAGCCAATACTACTTTCCACGGCGATAAAATTGGCAAAACCCTTGCATCTGTCTGACCAGAAAGAGTAAGATGATATTTGGGGGACACATACTTAAAATGTAAGAGGCGCTGAAGAACGTGTGAGTGGACATTTTACCTGATTATCTTGAATAGTTAAACATAAGTCTCGAAGGCGTTTTGAAAATACAGATTTCTTCCTGTTGAATCTTTTTGTAATATTTGTGTATAGAGACGCTTTGAGGAAATCCCAATTCGACAGATTCTGGATTTCCATCGTGTAGTACAGCAGAAACATCACATTGACCTTTTTAATATAAGCTAAATTACCGTTTGCACACCCAAGACTATTTGCCATTGTCTCTATTCTGTTACACTTTTTATATCACTCACTAGCAGTATAGTGAGTGATATAACACCCGTTGCTCGGGTGTAATGAAAGCTTTAAAACTAATCCACGGTCCTGGAGCTCAGAATTTAACTGAATTCTGAGCTCGGCTCCCCGATTTCTCTTTCCGAGTCGATATCCACTGCGCCACAACGCACATTGCATTACCTATTTTTTAATAGTTGCGACCTGCTTTTATTTCCGTGTCAAAATAATTCCGCAAACAATGCTGTTTTATTTGTGGTAGCTACATTTTTATAAATGCCCTTAGTTGGTTTCTATCGTTTGATATTTTGCATCTAAAAAATGCCACTTTTATAGAGGTCGCCTTCGGTTGTATTTTGAAGGGTTAATATAAGTACTTGGCAGTTTATATGATATCAGGCCTCCTGCGAGAACTATGGTAGGAGCATATAAGCAATTTGTGAAGATAAATTAAAACAAAAATAAACACATATTAGTCAGTCTTCTTTTTGTTTAAATTTACTTTAAAAATTGCTCATATGCTTCTACCATACTAAAAAGGACACATATTAGTCAGGATGTGCCTTGTGGTGCAGTGGATATCAATTCGGAACGACAAATCGGGGATTCCAGTTGAATTCATGGCATTCACTTACTCACAAATACCCTTGGGAAAGGTATTAATCCGTCTCTTCATCAGAAAAAATCTCAGGCTCACGTCCATATCACATTAAAACGGCGGTTTCCGTACGCTCACTGAAAGTAAACAATATCGAGCATGATCACTGGGGGGGGGGGGAATTATCACTGGGTGGGGGAAGTTTAATTGGAGAGCCGAGTTATAATTACTGTTGGGTTTCTTATATTTACTTACCCTTGGGAAAGGCCTGAACCCATTTCTTCTCTTCCCAAGCTATTGATTAATAGTTAAAACTAATATGACTAAGCCATTATTTTCACTAAAAAGATTTCTGACAAATGAAAAAAGATTTCTGTCTTTAATTACTTA